>WBNH01011747.1:1324-40259 GCA_013401255.1 Urocolius indicus | reverse complement strand
GCTCTGGCATGGGCTCCTCTCTCCCCACAGACTCTCAGGTCCTGCCAGCAACTTGCTCCAGGGTGAGCTTCCCACAGAGTCACATCCTCCTTTAGGCATCCATCTGCTCCGATGTCGGGTCCTCCACAGGCTGTGAATGGATCTCTGCTTCCTGGTGGCCTCCATGGGCTGCACAGGCACAGCTGCCTCACCATGGGCTGTACCGCAGGTCACAGGGGAATCTGTCTGCCAGGGCCTACGTACCCTCCTCCCACTCCTTCTCCACTGATCTTGGTGTCTGCATAGATGTTTTCACATTCTTGCTCTCTGTTGCTGCTGCAGTTTTTCAACTGTGGAACAACTTCTTCCCCATTTCAAATATGTTATTCACAGATGCGTTACCCCAACACTAATTGGCCAGGCCTGGGTCAGTTGCGGGCTTCATCTTAGAACTGACTGGCCCTTGCCCTTTGAGCTACAAGGGAGGCCTGTGGCAGATCTTTGTTTAAAAAGCTACTCCTGTAGCTCCCCTGCTACCAAAAAATCTGCCCCAGACAAGACCACTACCTCATCATAATCCTTATTCTTTTAAACTCAGCTTTAGGTTTCCACACACTAACTGGCAACTAACTTTTTCTCCTCTGAATTTGAAATCTTTTTCTTTTACATCTTAACATTGAATAAGCATTGTATTTGTGGGTGGGATCTTCTTTCAGTAGATAGTCTTCCTCTTTTTTTGTGTGTATGTAGTATTTTGGATTATTTCTTCAATGATGCTAGCTACTTAGTATTGCAGATGCTTTCGAGTCTGATCAAGTCTTGGACTCAGCATATTTCATGGATGCTTGTGTTCATAGTGAGTGGATATATCTGTGATTTTGGAAAAATTTGTACCCCTTCACTTAAGCCAAAACAAACTAAAGACCGCAGAGTTTTCTGTTTCACATATGCAGGTCTTTTCCAGAACATGGTTTAACCTGAGCAAATTATTCTCTTCTCATAGGGTCTGGGGGACGTTTTGTGCCACCATTATTGTACACTCTGTATATGACTGGTTTTGTGTCCTGCATTATCAAGGGCTTCAATTTAGCTCTCAATAATTTACTGAGACATTATTAATGAGATTTCTTGTGCATTTATTTCTGTCAAGGATGTCTTGACATTTATTTGCTTCATGCAGCTGTTAAGAGGCTAAAATTTTAGCTGCTGACCCAGCTTTGTCTTTTGGCTGGCTGTGGTACTGGGATGGAGTGAGGCGGCTGAATTCTTGGCTAAGCCGTGGAAACATCCTGCTAGTCAACAGTCACCTGTTGTCAAAAACATCCTGTTTCGGAGGTATTGCTGTCCTGTTTTCAGCTTGGATGGAGTTATTTTTCCCTAGTAGCTGGTGTGGTGCAGTAGCTGGTATGTTGGTGTGTTTTGGATTTAATGTGAGAATAATACTGATGACACACTGATGTTTTTGGCTGTTGCTTATCCTAAGTGAAAGCCTTCTCCGTTCCTTGTACTCTGCCAGAGAGGAGATGCACAAGTAGCTGGACGGCACCATGGCCAGCACAGGTGTCCTGATATAGCCAAAGGAATATTCCACACCATAAGACATGATGCTCAGTGTATAAATTGGAGGGAGTTCTCTGGGAAAAGTGGATAACTGCTTGGGGACTGTCTGAACATTAGTGAGAGCAATTGCATTGCTATGAGCAATTACATTGTCCACCATTCATGTTTTGTTGGGGCTTATTTCTCTCCCTTTCTGTTATTCTCCTTTTCACTACAATCACTATTATTATTATTATTTATTTTGATTATTGTTATTATATTTTACTTCAGTTATTACTTAGTTCTTACCTCAATCCACAAATTTTGGCTTATTTTCCAATTCTCCTCTGCATCCCACAGGATAGCTGATACTTGTTGGAATAATCTTAGTCCTTACTCAGTATTTTTTTGGTTGATATTTTGGATTTGGATTGGTTTGGCCTTTTTCTCTCTGAAGCCATGGAGCTAGTTCAGTTCATCTATTTTATTTCTGTTTTCCCAGGTGGTCCAGATGCTCTTGGCCTGCTGCAGAACTGTTTTAGATACAAAGTCGGCAATGTTCATCTCTAGCAATTTTTACTGTGNTTCACTACAATCACTATTATTATTATTATTTATTTTGATTATTGTTATTATATTTTACTTCAGTTATTACTTAGTTCTTACCTCAATCCACAAATTTTGGCTTATTTTCCAATTCTCCTCTGCATCCCACAGGATAGCTGATACTTGTTGGAATAATCTTAGTCCTTACTCAGTATTTTTTTGGTTGATATTTTGGATTTGGATTGGTTTGGCCTTTTTCTCTCTGAAGCCATGGAGCTAGTTCAGTTCATCTATTTTATTTCTGTTTTCCCAGGTGGTCCAGATGCTCTTGGCCTGCTGCAGAACTGTTTTAGATACAAAGTCGGCAATGTTCATCTCTAGCAATTTTTACTGTGCAAACCTTGGTAAGTGAGAATGCTACTTTTTCAGACTACGACTGAAAGATTTCTTTGGAGCCCTCTTCTGTGACTTAAAATCTAGCTTAAACTAGCATGTTTTTTTAACCTTACAAACCTTGGTTTTATCCCTATGCACTAGTACAGGCTGGGGATTGACCTGTTGGAGAGCAGCTCTGTGGAGAGACACCTACCTAGGAGTGCTGGTTGATAATAAACTAACCATTAGCCAGCAATGTGCCTTTGTGGCCAAGAAGTCCAATGGTGGCCTGGGGTACATCAGGAAGAGTGTGGGTAGCAGGTCGAGGGAAGTTTTTCTCCCCTTCAATTCTGACCTTATGAGGTCACATCTCGGGTCCTGTGTCCAGTTCTGGCCTTTCCACTTCAGGAGAGAAAGGGAACTTCTACAGAGAGTCTAGCAGAAGGCTACCAGTATGATCAGGGGACTGGAACATCTCTCTGATGAGGAAGGTCTAGAAAACAGAAGACTGAGGCGGGAGCTCATTAACACCTGTAAGTACCAAAAGAGTGAATATCAGGAGGATGGGGCAACACTTTTTTCTGTAGTCTTCAGGGATAGGACAAAGAGGTAATGGGCACAGACTGGAATACAAGAAGTTCCTCTTAAACACAAGGAAAAACTTCTTTCCTTTGAGGGTGAGGGAGCCCTGGCACAGGCTGCTCAGGGAGGTTTGTGCAGCCTTCTTCTCTGGAGGCTTTCAAAACCCACCTGGAGGTGTTCCTGTATGACCTGATCTAGGTAGATCTGCTTGAGCAGGAAGGTTGGACTGGATGATCTCTAGAGGTCCCTTCTAACCTCTATTATTCTGTGATTCTGTGATTCTATCTGGTTTAGAATGTTTATGATGAGGATGGTCTCATTCTGTACATAGATTATGATAATCTGTAACAGCTTTGTAGAGATGCCAGCAGATATTATGGGCTCTGGCAGAACGTTTTTAGTGCTGGTGGCTTTGCTTATATGTCTATTTATGTATTGTATGGTTTATGTGCTTTTTCTCCAGCCTAAGACTTTAACACTTTTTTTTCTTCTGTCAAAAACTTTGCTTATAATTTGTGTTGTCGTAATGCTGCATATGAACACTCAATAATTTTATCTTTGGCTGCAATTTTTTTGCCTCTTACATAGCTCTTTTTTGTAGCTTCACAGGTTTGATGATGGCCCACTGTGTTTTCGGCATTCATTTTACTGTTTGCCTGCTGTTGTCTTGTCTCTAGCCCGAGTTCTGCAAATTATTTACTTGTGCTATTTTGCATTGCATTAGAGTCATAAAGTGCATAAAATTTCTTCCAAGATGCTGTTTTGCTTTCATAGTGTGTGTGTCTTTCTTTGCACCCAGCACAATGACAAGGCTACCATGTGTCCCACTAGGCATAACATTTGCCATTTTGCTTCAAAACAGCTCAAGTTGTTTGTTTATCTCTGTAGTTTTGCATTTATGCATTTCCTGTTGCATAGCGGCTGCCTTATTTTTAGCTCTTTCATCATCATTAATGCATCTCATCTACTTATGTGCATTACCCTATGATGAAATGTTTTTTTCCCACCTTTTGTGTGAGTAAAAAAGTATTCTCAGTACTCTAATAGTCACTGTAGTTCTTCCTGGTCTTATCCAGATGTGCTAGTTATTAATCTATTTTCTTTTTTTTTTTGTTCAGTCGAATTTGCACTTTGTTTTAATCTGCAGCATTTCAAATTGTTTAATCCATAACCCCTTTTTAGTCAGTCTTTTTGGTGAAAATGTTCTTCTCCTATGTCTTCTCCTATGTCTCAGTACTTTCTTAGTTTTACACATATGGAGGATAATTACTAATTTATGAAATGTACAGCATTCAAACTTAAAAGAAAAAGCTGCAAATATATTGTAACAAATGTGACTTTATTCCTTTTTCTGTATAATCATTACTTAACACCTCCTATTGAGAAACTGTTGATTATAATAGTATGAATCTTACGTTGCCAGCAAACCAAAATACTAGATGTTTTTCCTTTCCTTTCACAGACACTAAAATTGTTTTTGCAGGTCAAGCTGAAAACCTCAGATGTCATGGGTTTCCTCCAAATTGGAGAAATTTCTGTGTTACTTGCATTTCTAGTAAATAAACAATACAGCTTAATGATGCTCTTGGGGGTTGTTTTTAGGTAGAAAAACAATAATTGTGGAGAAAGAAACTGATACAGGGTTCAACTGCTGTAGTAATTTCTTGAAATAAGAAGACTATTCCAGTAAGATTATGTGCTTTTCTGAGAATTTATTTACATATATTTATGTAATAAACCCCCAATTTTCTTGAAAGCTCTCTAATGTGTAATAAAAATAGAGCTGAGGAAGTACCTAAAGATCAGGAAAAAGAAGTGTCACGATCAACATTCTTTTGTCTGAAGTTTAAGAAACATTTTATAATATATTACACTTTATTATCATCTTCTTTTTGATTTCCACCTTGAAGTTAAAGATTGGAAAGAGCATCACTGTGATCTAAGTTTGGGGGAATTTTTCCTCTTTTGTGACTGAATTTTTTTAATCTTGAGGCAAAAAAAAGAGAAACTGTGAATGAATATTTAAAAAAAAAGGTGAAAACTTAAAAAAAATGTGTGGCCTTTAACTACTTGACACAACATGACTTCTTTGAGGAACTGGCTGGGGTGGTTTGACCCTGGCTGAACACCAGATGCCTACCATACCGCTCTATCACCCCCTGCCTCAGCAAGCCAAGGAGGGGAGAAAATAAAGTGGAAGCCTCATGGGTTGAGATAAAAGCAATTTAATAAAGTACGTGAAGTTTAATAAAGGAATAGCAAAGCCACGCATGTGAGAAGGAAAGCAGGTAAAGATGTTACTTTCTACTTCCCATCAGCAGCAATGTCCAGCCACTTCCAGGGCAGCAAGGCTTCGGTATGCGTAACAGTTGCTTTGGAAGGCTAGTGTTAAGTCATGAATGCCTTGCTCTTCCTACTCCTGTCATTCAGTTTGTATTACCAAGCTGATTTCATATGGTGTGGAATATCTCTTTTTTCAGACTGCGTCAGCTATCCTGGTCATGTCTTCTCCCAAGATCCTGTCCACTCACAGCTACTGGTGAAGGTGGAGGAAGAAATGCTGGAGGGACGGCCTCGATATTGTGCAAGCAGTAGCCAAAACACTGATGTGCTATCAATACACATTTCTAGCTACTAACAGAAGGCACAGGACTGCTGTGGAAGGCACAGTCAGGGCTGCTCTGGAAAATTACAACTATCTCAGACCCGATACACTGACGTATTATGCATGGTTACACTTCTGATTAATTAAACTTAAAATTTTTTGGTTATTTTTCCTATGGATGCCCAATATCATTATTAGTGAAATCATAGAATCATAGAATGGTAGGGGTTGGAAGAAACCTTTAGAGATCACTCAGTCCAACCCCCCTGCAGTAGCAAGTCCACCTAGATCAGGTCGTATAGGAATGTGTCCAGGTGGGTCTTGTAGACCTCCAAGGAAGGAGACTCCACAACCTCCCTGGGCAGCCTGTGTCCCTGCTCCTTCACCCTCACAGTAAAATATTTTTTTCTAATGTTTAAATGGAACTTCTGGTGTTCCAACTTCATTCCATGACCTTCACGTCCTGTTGCTGGATACCATAGAAAAAAGGGATTCCCCAACCTCCTGACACCAACCTTTTAGATATTTGTAAATATTAATGAGATCACCACCAAATGACAGCTTCTGTGTGGATGAGTGGTTTTTTTTTTTTAAGAATAAAGAGAGCAATGTCAACATAGTATCACAGATAATGAGTTATGGTAGGAAGTTATTCTACTTCAGAGCTATGTAAAACCACACAATCATTGTGAAGTTTATGCACTTAAATATTAACACTGTGGCTTATGTATTTAAAGCATTGCTGTCTGCTGTATCTCTTTATTTTTTTTGCAGTTATTTATCTTATGTGAAAACATAACCAATAGTGTATTTTTTCTGAGGTGATGTCTTTCATGCAAATCATCCCAGAAATGTCAGGCTTAAACATAAATATCTACTGATTTATATTCCACTGTGATAATTTATCAAGTTGTAAAATGAAAGATGTAATTGCAAATGAAAGTGACTGCATTAGAATAATAATGAAAACCTTTGATTGGTATTCTCTTCAGAGTTGGACAATTTCTTCTTCTAAAGTCTAATAAAACAAATCTCCATTTTCCCCCTCACTTGCTGGCATTTGTCTTTAACTCCCATTGAGAACGAGTAATATTTACTCTGTGAATGTGTGTGTGTGTATTTTGCCATCCTATATGTATCTTAAGGCATTTGTATGTTAGTAATTTAGATTAGCCCTGGATCCTGGAAATAGATTAACTTGACATCCATAGCTCAGCTAAATGGGGTTACTTTCTTCCAGCGAATTATGTGTGTGGTAATGCTTGGAGTATGAAAGCCTTGATGTTCTGTATGACTCAGTGCTACTTCAGTAGAACTCAACTGTGTGTAAAAGAAAACACAAGCTCTGAGTTGACTGAACTTGGAGTAATTTCACTGACAATCTGAAAGTATCAGGAATTTCTAGAAATATTTTGTTTTGTGAAATGAAAGTTTTGCTTTTCCTAGAAATACATGTTTCAGTGCATTTTTCTTTTAACATAAAGATCTTTTTTTTTATATTTACCTCTTGGGTGGCCTTGGTAAACTGCTCAGGAACTTCAGGATCTAGGGTCCTTGTTTTTGTGCAGCATGGTACTTGACTGCAGGATCCGTATCCAAAGTCTAAAGAGGAGGGTAACCTAGTTATGTAGATGTCATGATTTAGGGCTGTCTAGGAACAAAGAACAACTATCAGCCATAAGTTCCAAGGACCTTTGGAACTCTCTAAGGACAGGAAGGGCTCACTTGCCAGTTATGGTCCTGGGCAAAACAGACAAGATCTTGCAGAAGAAAATAAAACTCAATTTAATCTGCCATCAACCAAAACCATAACAAACAGTAAACAACACAGAGTGTCATAGTCCTTTCAGACCACCTTCTCCCCACCCCTTCCCCCTTCCCAGGCTCAGGCACCTGATCCTAGTGTCTATCTCCTTTCTCCTTGAACAGCTTATTGGGGCAGGGAATGAGGGTTTCAGTCAGTCTTTTTCTGATGGCTCCTGCTGCTTACCTCACCTCAGGGAAGACAGACTCCTCAATGGTCCTCCATCATGGGGTCACTCAGAGGCCAGACAGCCCTGCACAGGCCGCTCTGATGTGTGTTTGTTCCGAGGGCTGCAGCTCCTCTTTGCCTCCTGTGTGTGTCTCTGGCCTGCAGGCTCTCCAGCATGGCCTGCACTGTGGCCACCTCCTCACATAGTCTCCTGCCTGTCTGGGTGCACTCATCTGGAGCTGCTGGGGGCTCTCAGTCCTTCCATTGCCCTCTATGGGTTGCAAGGGCATAGTCTGTGTGTCTTCCTTCCTTCTTCTCTGACTGTGGGGTCTGCCTGGTCACCTCCATCTCATACCTCTTCTCCACCTCCTCTTCTGATTTCCCTTCTTAAACAGAGATTGCAGACGTGCCAGATTGGTCCAGTCGGGCTGGAGGTGGATCCATCTCAGAGCAGCAGGATGTTTTGTGAACTACTTACTGGGACCAGCACTGCAATCCCCTCCCCCTGTTACCAAGCAAAAAGAGTTTCCACACAAACCCATGACAGTAAGGTGATGCTGCCAACACTGCAGTGGCCAAGAGTGTTTCAATGGCTACAGATCTGGATACAGTGAAGGTTTTTCTTGTGGAACTTAATCTAGGTGCCCTGAGATCAGAGCTCTTGATATTTTGAGTCTCTGTGCTTTGCACTAGAAAATCTCCTTAAGTATTTGTGTTTAAAGTGATAGCAATTAATTTGGTGAATATGACAAAATTTTTAGAAACTTTTTTTTTTTTTCTGGGAGGATAAGACAGAATAGAAAAATTAATATTTCCATTCCATCCTTTTATGGGGGATTGACCCCAGCTGGATGCCAGGTGCCTACCAAGCTGTTCTATCACTCCCCTTCTTCAGCTAGACAGGGGAGAGAAAACAGAGCAAAAGGCTCATGAGTTGAGAAATTGACAGGGAGATTGCTCTCTCTAAAAAAATAACTCAGGGAAAATTAGTTTGTTACCAGTCAGAACAGAGAAGAGTAGTGAGAAAAAAAACCCACAAAATCTTTAAACAAATTCTACCTCCCCCCCCCCCTTCTCAGGCTTAGCTTTACTTCTGAAATCTTCCTCTCAGGGGGTGGACTCCTTCACACCCCTCTCCTTCACCAGTGTGGAGTTCCTCCCACAAGAGAAAGTCTTCCACAAAGTTATCTCATATGAGTTCTTCATGAACTGCTCTTGCATGGGTCTTTTCCACAGGAGGGTGCAGTCCTTCAGGAATAGACTACTCCAGTCTGGTTTCCCTGAGGAGTCACAAGTCCTGTCCAAAAACATGATTTGATGTGGACTCCTCCCTGTCATTGGATTCACAAGTTCTTCCATTATCCTGCTCCAGTGTGGGCTTCCCATGGGCTCACAGCCTCTTTCAGGCATCCTCCTGCTCCAGTGTGAGCTCTTCCTCAGGCTGTGTGTGGATATCTGCTCCTCCATGTTCCCCATGGCTGCAGGGGCAGGGCCTGCCTCACCATGAGCTGCACCACAGGCTGCAAGGGAATCTCTACCCTAGACTTGGAGCACCTCCTCACATCTTTTTTTACTAGTGTCTGCAGAGTTGTTGCTGTCACATATGCTCATTCCTCATTGCCTGGGCCAGCAGTTAGCCTATCTTGGAGTCCTCTCACATTGGCTGAATTGTACAGAGCAGAAGTTTCTAGCATCTTCTCACACAAGTCACTCCTGTTGCCTCTCTACTACTAAAACCTTGCTGTGCAAACCCAATGCACCTTTTTAGGAATATATCTCAACTTTTTGCATAAAAGAAACCAAATTGTAACTAAACTTTGGTAACAGCAATACAATCACTGCTCCAGCTCATACACCCTCTTGTAATTATTGGGTTTCATACCATATTGCCCATTTTTATCTCTTTCCACTCCCCCCGCTTCCTTGCATCCTCCTCCCACCCTTATGCTTGCTATATGAAAAAAATAGGACAAACTGTAGAAAAAATTGATCAAAATTATTTTTCAAGAACTTGAATGAAATGCCATAATGATATTTAACTCTACTTTTTGCAAAAATAGTCTCTGCAAGTTTACAGAAGAGTACACAGGAATAAACCACTAGATATTGCACCACCATCCTCACTAACCTGCTGTGGTTGTGTGGAATGGACATTCAGTCCATATAGACCATCTGCAAGCCCAAAGCTGTTCTTGCAGAAAAGTGGGAATGTATCCCTCAAATTACTCAGCAAAACTGTAGAAAGCACTCCAGATATTGGTCCTTTTTTTTTTACAGTATAGCCACGGCTGGCTGGATAGCATGCCAAGTTATTTTGCTTAGTTTAAGCTTATTTTGCTTAGGTCAAGGTGAAAGTAAAGAAAATCTTTATGTTTATAAAGCCTACAAATCTTTTCAGCCTCACTATCTCTGTTTAAAGAGTCCAAAGATTCAGCTTGAATATGATTCTCTTTCTTGGTGGCTTGTCAGAGCTTGAATTCCTGAAGATTGCTCCATTTCTCTTTCTATCTATCTGGAGAGCAAGACACAAATGATTTCCTGCTCCATGTAGTTAAAGAATGGATGTGTACATCACCTACACCTTCAAAAGAGAAATCCATATAAGGCATAAAAGCAAGTTTTTTTTTATTTTCTCTTCTTTCTCTTTGAGGATGTCAGCTCCATCTTCTCTCTGCCTTCTGTGATTTCATAATCATTAATTCAGTTAAAGTTGTTCTGTCTTTCTTCTCAACCCTTCCCTAATGAGAGGCTAATACATTTAGGGTAATTACTGTCCGAAGAATAAACAGAGCCCACTAATAAATGTCTTGGTGCTTGGACATATCCTGATCAGTTGATATTATCCAATATGAGGTAAGGTGTTTTTCTTACTTTCTGATTGATAAGCAGTGTTATTAAAATTACTAAAATTATAAATGCTAATAAAAAATTACCAGTTGAAAAGTGCAACATATTAATTGTCCACATTTGAAGCTACTTGAAAGATGATCTGTTGGTTGAGACATGTTTTTGTTCCACCTTTGATGGAATACACAATAAACACATATTGGTTAAAGCATACATTTTGCTTATCTGACATAGTTTTCTCTGTCACTTTGTTCAGCCAGGAGAATGAGGATCTGGACTGAAAGTGAAGGTATACATGCTTTTAAAGCATGTTCACATTTGCATCTTGTTACTGCAAAGGAAATGAATATTATGATATGGTAGGCTGCACCATCATTTCCACTTTACACCTGAATCTTCAAGTAGTTTGTGGCAAAAAGTATGGCCTTTGAAACTTGCCCAGTGTAGATGACACTAAAGTTTTGATAAAGCTGTTTTTACTGTTAAAGAATTCGAGAAAAATACATAGTAAAATACACGCTTTCTCAGATTAATTTTTCTTGTGGCTAATACTAGAAAAGTGGGACACAGACATCTGTAGTTTGACAGAGCAACAGTTCTTATGTAATAAATGCCTTGACTGATGCAGCGAAAATTGGTTTTCCGCCGGGTGAGTTATCAACTAAACTTCTACACGGGTGCCTCTCGGTAGCCAGATTTTTTCAAAGGACTGAATACCCAGTGGGAGACAATGAAATGCAAAGAGCTGCTGGCCACTGAACTCTGAAATTCTGGCCCAAGTTCAAAGTGTGCAGCTAAAGATATGTTACACTTCAAATACACATGATACTTCCAGCCATGCTCACACAGCAGGTGCTTAACTGCTCTGCAAAGCTAAATCTGTGAGTGTGAGTGCCTCTGTCTTCGGAACATGAATTTTTTGAAATACGAAAACATGAATGAGATTCCCATTTTAGTGTCATATGGCACACATATGCCTATCACCAATGGGAAGCATTTGGTCTGCAGTATTTATGTAGGGATATGCATTTTGGTTTGAACCATTTGCTACCAACAGGAGGAACTCCTTCCAAAGCAGGATATCCTTGCTTACTGTACACTTTAAGAACAAGTTGTTTGGTAATAAGATCAGAGACTTTCCTTAACCATCACTTAAAAGCATGAGAATTATCCTTCCTGAGCTCCTGTTTTATTTTCAAGTTTCTCCTTGCCCTGTGGATCATAGACTTTTCCCATCCTGCTTTAGGACTGCTGCAGCTGTGAGACCTCCAGAGGTGCTCTAACTCTACCTGTGCTAACCTGGGCCTGAGAGGACTTGGTATCGATGACCAGCTTGTTTTCTGCTGCTAAGTGCAGTCTCGTTGCCTCAGAGCTAGTGCAGCTGCAAGGGCTCTTGAGTGTGAGCCTTGGAACCTCTATCTTGATGTGGATGTGTTGACTGTGGGAGAACTAGTCTTGGCTTACAATACAGATGTAGAAGAGAATAAGAGTTTTTATACTTATTTCCTTGTGAACTGTAGTGAGAGGGTGGATTATTTTTATCTTCTGCCTTCAGTGAATTCAATGTATTCTTATTAATTAGGGAAATTTTATCCATACTTACAGAACAAGGAAAGGGCATTTTAGCCAAAGGCTAATAAATGCAGTCATCCAGGACTGAGAAAGGTGAGGAATACAAATTATGTGTAGCTGGGAAAAATATTTTTCCGTACATTTTCCATTTCCCAGCTCCATACAGATCTGTGGTCTTTGTCTTAGTCACTTTAATGCCACATCAGGAGCCGATTTTAGTCATTTTCCAAGAGACGGATTGTTTTACTACATAGATTTTAATTATAGTCTGTGTATACCTATGTGTGTAATGGCTTATACTCATCCTGTTTCTTTGACCTTTATAATGCAGAAGCAGCCTCTCAGAGGACAGTTAAGATGACTTTATAGAGATAAATAATGGACAAATGATGATTGCCATCTTTGACTTTATTGGACAATGTGGTCACGCTTTTTAACTCCTCCTTACTTATCTACCCAAGGTAAGCTTCTTAGGATTGATGAGAACATAGCTTGGGTTCAAAGGTTTCCAGTAAGAGAATCTGCCCCCCCCCCCCAATTACTTCTCTAAGTATCAAGTGGACAGGTAAATTAAGATGTCCCTGTTATCTCGTTGTAAATTGAGGACATTTTCCTAATATCATTCCTTTTTCCTACTAGAAGTACCCTAGATACCAGAGGAGAGAATGACATTATGCCCTTTTCTTGCATTTATAATTTGGGCTTCTTTTGACATTGATGTCAAAGTCTACTATTTTCATTTGCAACAGCTTTGCACAGCACATTGTTGTTGTCACACTAGCTAACTAAAGATGATATAATAAAAATCTATCTGTAAGATCAAGTGTTGGATCCTTTTCAAAAACTCAAAATATTTTGGTCATTGTTTCATATGTTTACTGAGATTCTATGCACCGCATGAGTCAGTACATCTTCCAGAGTGGAGTTCTTTAGAAGCTGAGTTTCAGTTACAAACATTTATTGCACATTAAGGAATAAATTGAAGAGAAAAGCAGGAAACTGGAAGACATCTGAGTACCTATGAGTATTATATGTGTGATTACATGTATAGTTTTAAACTAGACACCTTCTACTAATAAGTCTTAGGAAGATCTCAGAGAAAATATAGGCAGAAAGATAATATCTGTGTGCTGATGAGTCAGTGCTAATTTAGCATGGATACATGAGCAGATACTAACTATAATCAGGTTTTATGCAAATCAAAGAGCTGGTGCAGCCCTTTAATGACAACTGGAAAGACCTCATTCTCCTCCAAATAACACAAGTACAGCAAGCTATCAAGCTATCTAAGGTTTACATTGTACAAAAGAGAAGCTGTCAATAAGAGCTGTGCATCACACAGCCAGCTATCATGTGACTTTTGTCTACTGTCTACTATTGTCTTTAGGTAAAAGGAAGTCACTGTGATTTATATAATTTCATTTGAATGGATAAAGCATTTCTGACAGGAAGAAATATACATGAATAGACAAATGCAGGTCAGTTGTGATTATACTGAACATGGTATGCTGCTGAATGAACTAGATACCTTAAAACTGACAGGAAGTATTAATTATACCTTACTACTGAGAAACTTTAAACAACGTTTTCTTTACCTGATTATTTTCTATGACATCAGTATTGCAGTCAAGGTTCTGTAGAACTGATATTAAATGAAAGTCAATGTGTGTTATGTGTGATGTTTTTGGGAGTGCATGAGGTTGGTTTGAAGCTGGCTATTGTGAATAGGAACTTTCCTTGAATGAGAGAATGAAAAAGTATCAGTGTTGTTTTAGCAAAGAGTAGGCTAATTTCCTAATGTTATTTAAATATATTATTTTTTGTCTAGAAGAAGATATTTTGATTTGGAAACCCATTCATTGATAAAGTAAAGGGAAGTAAATTCTTTGTTTCCAAAATTCAATTAATGGAAAAGAAGTAATACCTGAACACCCAAGTAATAAGTGTACTAATCCTAACTCTCCTAGACGTTTTACAGTAAAGTGTAGTCACCTCAGATATGTCTGTATCACCCTAGCATTAGTAACAACAAAATTTTTTCTATTTTTAACAGAAAGGTACATTAAAGGAAAAGAAAGCAAGTAGAAAATACATCCTGGATGACATTCATGGCCCTAGTGCTTTAAGACACTGCAGTAATTAAAAATTAACTTCCGAGGAGCTTATATTCCTTGCCTATCAAGAGCCTTCTGGGCTCAGACATTATGAAAACATGATGCCTTAATTATTTGCTACATTTCTGACTTAAACCTTTAAAGAAGATGTAAAACTTTGCCACACCATGCAGATAAAAAACATGAATAAAAAAAGACTTAGTGAGCATTTAGAATTTAAATAAAAGCACATTTTGTTAACAAGGTTAACTTCTCAACTCAGTATTACTAATACGATTTTAGAAATGACTGGTTAACTAAATACTAGATTTTAAAAATTTGGCACACAAGTTAATGAGGAATTTTCTTTTATGTTGGCATAGCTGTTAAAGTTTTGAAAGCATCCACTGGGGCCTAATTATTTAGGCTTGAGACATTCTGCAACAAAATAAACATATTTGGATAAAATCTTGGTATTTTCCATGGTAGCTGCTACTACTGAAGTAAATGGAAATAGTGTCAGACAAAAGGTAAAATTCTTATATTAATAAGTAGTTAATATTCCTAAGGACTGCATGGTGGATTGCAGCAGTATAACTCTATTGTCTTCCTTCCAGTCATTCCTGGTTTTGGCAGGTTTTTGTTTTGCCTTTATTTTTTTTTCCACTTAAGAGGATATTAATAACAAAATTTTATTCAGTAAATGACATGGCTTAATTTAGTGATGGGCTTGGCAGTGTGAGGTGAGTGGTTGGACTTGATGCTCTTAAAGGTCTTTTCCAACTGTAATGTTTCTATGATTCTATGATAACTCTTGCTGCACTTGAAGAGATGTGGCTCTGGTCATGAGAAAGAAACTAAACCGATATCCCAGTATAAAAACTGCAGTGATCTCATGACTCATAAAATGTGCAATATTCAACTGCCGTAAACTGTGTTGGGAAGTTAATCTTGTTTATGGACAGCTAAATAAGACTTTGGTCAGTTTTGTGCAGTGTTTTTCAAAATACACCAGCTGAACAATGCTGCCTTGACATCCAAGTGGTGAACTGGAGACCTGCTTGTGTTTTTTAATGTCATCAGACCTACTCAATTGCTACAGTTGGTCATAGGTTTTTTTTTTTTTAAAAAAAGAACTTGTTTTCTTGCTTAAAACTGTAATCTCAGAAATACTGCAGTATTGAGAGATAAGAGTATTTAAAATGTGAATAATTAAACCAGTTTTCAACATAGAAAACTGTTACAAAGTTAGTAGGGTGTTTTTTTTTTGTCAAGGCATTAAAGAATTAGATGGTAATAGAAGATTTCTGAGGAGCTAGGTTTTGTTTTAATGAGTTCATCTTACTAATCTGTGGAATTTTATTAGGTTTTGGTGGAGTATTTTGTCAACTTTGGGTACAGGATGAGGGAAATGTTTATTTGGTCCCTGGTGTCAGAGAAGGAGTCAAAATTCTATTCTTATTCTACCTTGATATATGCTGGGGTGTCATGGTTTGACATGACAGCCATTTCTCATAAGGTGGAAGGGACTGCAAAGCGGTCACTTGAAACTCTCCCCAGCTCTGAGCCAGACCCANATATTCCTAAGGACTGCATGGTGGATTGCAGCAGTATAACTCTATTGTCTTCCTTCCAGTCATTCCTGGTTTTGGCAGGTTTTTGTTTTGCCTTTATTTTTTTTTCCACTTAAGAGGATATTAATAACAAAATTTTATTCAGTAAATGACATGGCTTAATTTAGTGATGGGCTTGGCAGTGTGAGGTGAGTGGTTGGACTTGATGCTCTTAAAGGTCTTTTCCAACTGTAATGTTTCTATGATTCTATGATAACTCTTGCTGCACTTGAAGAGATGTGGCTCTGGTCATGAGAAAGAAACTAAACCGATATCCCAGTATAAAAACTGCAGTGATCTCATGACTCATAAAATGTGCAATATTCAACTGCCGTAAACTGTGTTGGGAAGTTAATCTTGTTTATGGACAGCTAAATAAGACTTTGGTCAGTTTTGTGCAGTGTTTTTCAAAATACACCAGCTGAACAATGCTGCCTTGACATCCAAGTGGTGAACTGGAGACCTGCTTGTGTTTTTTAATGTCATCAGACCTACTCAATTGCTACAGTTGGTCATAGGTTTTTTTTTTTTTAAAAAAAGAACTTGTTTTCTTGCTTAAAACTGTAATCTCAGAAATACTGCAGTATTGAGAGATAAGAGTATTTAAAATGTGAATAATTAAACCAGTTTTCAACATAGAAAACTGTTACAAAGTTAGTAGGGTGTTTTTTTTTTGTCAAGGCATTAAAGAATTAGATGGTAATAGAAGATTTCTGAGGAGCTAGGTTTTGTTTTAATGAGTTCATCTTACTAATCTGTGGAATTTTATTAGGTTTTGGTGGAGTATTTTGTCAACTTTGGGTACAGGATGAGGGAAATGTTTATTTGGTCCCTGGTGTCAGAGAAGGAGTCAAAATTCTATTCTTATTCTACCTTGATATATGCTGGGGTGTCATGGTTTGACATGACAGCCATTTCTCATAAGGTGGAAGGGACTGCAAAGCGGTCACTTGAAACTCTCCCCAGCTCTGAGCCAGACCCACTTCTGGGGCTGAGTCAATTAGACTCCTTCACAATCTCTTTTTTAAGAAGAAGCTGGAAGAGGAGAGTGCTTTCTAATCCTTCCTTCTTCTGTCTCTTCTTCTTTTCCGGATGATGGTCATGCAAGGAGCGAGGAGAGAGGAGGAGCAACCATGTAGTGAGGGAAGAGAGGAGGAGGTGTGCTGGAGCAGAGACTGCCCTGCATTCTACAGAGAGGACTGGTGAAGTTGAGATTTGTTTGCATTTTGTTAAAGACCCCACACCTGTAATCTGTGCTTCATGCATAAAATAGAAGGTACCATTCTTGTACTTCAGAGAAAGGAGAAATAAAGAACAGCCATGCTGGGTGAAATTTTGGAGTCTAAGTTGTGTTTCTGTTAGTGACTAGTAGCAATTGTTTATGTAGGAGTTGTGGGGCAAACGTACAGTAATGCTTGTAGTTCTGGAGTTATGTGAACTAGGAGAAATATCTTGTTTCAGTACTTACTGGTGGATAAATACTATAGTTGGATTTGTTTATTTATTTTTAGTAATGTAAGCTTTCAGCATGGAAAGCATCCTGTGACAGGAAACTGAGTATTGAACCAATATTTTCATAAAATCATCTAGTTCAAACACAAAACCTTTTGTGACTAGAAACAGCCAGCTTAGGAACTGTCACTCTATATGCTTGACTTAACTGTCTTACCTTTTTCTTGCATTACATTGAAGATGTTCAGTCAAAAGGTTGGTCAAGAACCTCATGACACTGAATCACTGGGCAATGAAATGGCAGGTGATTATGGCCTGATCTCCTTCTTCACATTTGGAAATGGTTTGGAGATGATTGTCTTAAATAAGTGTGGTGGCTAGTATTACATGAAATGTTTCCGCATTTTTAGGATTCAGCCTGTGGAAAGAAATGATATCCCCAAAGCTTTCCCCGTTTAGATATCCTAGAATAATAAAATTTGTTAAGTTGTTAATTCTATCTGTCAAGATAGAATTCCATATTTTTTTTAGCCTTTCCTTGCTTAAGAATGTTTGAAATTGAAATTGTATTTATGGCTGTGAAATACCTGGTTTCAAGAAGAAACATCTCTATGCTTTAGCATAATTATTATTCTGCTAGATAGGCAGAATTGAGTGGAAGAGATGTCTGAACATATTTTGCTAGCAATGAAAGATGCCTGTGAAAAAGGAAGGAGCTGAACCTAAATTTCCAGACTAGTACCTTAGTGATATTGCTGATGAGTTCTGGTTTAATAATTATTATTTAAATTAAATGGATTAGATTATTTCTGATGGATTTGATGTATAAATCCAATGCTATCAATCCGTTAGCAAGACTGTACTCCTTTGAATCATCTCTTGTGTACTATGATGTGGTAGCCTGGCTGTGTAGCTGATGCCTCAGGAATCTCACCTGCCAGATCAGCAGAAGCTTAGGTACGTCCTGGGGTACTCTTACTGGGATGTTGAAGTCTAGTAATCTAAATCTGCTTTCTATTTGTTTTACTGCTCTCTCTTTTCAGATTGTTAACATGTAAAACAAAATTAATTTTAAAACATTTTATTCTCCCCTAAATCGTCCCTGAATCTCTGAGGCTCAGATCATGATGTAGCTCATTTATCTGGAAGAGGAATGCTGTATACGTGCTGTGGTTAAAGCCAGCCAAAGAAGCCTCTGCAGAGTCATATCTTAATATCATTGCTGTTTGTTTTTATTCTTCTTATAAGATATGATTAAAAATAGTTCCACAAATATATCAGAAAAGACACATAGCAGTGAAATATTGGAATTTTAAATTTCTTCTGATTCCGTGTCAGTGATTATCTAAAACGAACCGTGATCATTTAAAATAAACTGCACAAGAAACAGAAAATTGTTTATCCTTTATTCATATGTAATACAATGTGGTAGCAGGAATGTATTTCCTGCTACAATAATTGAAGTAGCTGCAAGGAATATCTTCCATTTATATGAGAACATCTACATTTATATGAGTCTTTAAAATACATCTTTCATGCTAATTCAGATTACTAGGTTGCCTATGACTATTCTAGTTCACCTCTGTTTTATTAAAGCCACATCCGAGGTCACCTGCTACTAACTATACTGTTAAATATTGTTTTGACAATTTGAATTAATGTAATTTTCAGTTTTCTTCCCTACTTAATGTACAGTGGCACTTCAGTGACCAATCAATAAGATCAATAACACTCGTGAAGTCACTGAGTTGCTCTGCCCTTCTCCTTGCTCTCTTCACCCAGGGTCAGACAGGTTTTAGTAAATGCACAATCTATGTCCCTGCTAATAGGCTATGGGACTTCTCTAGCTAGAAGCATTCTATGCATACCAATTACTTCTGAAGCAGATTGTTTGATGCCTCATACTGATTTCTTTAATCATGCTGCTTTTTCTTCTTTGGCAAGAGAAAAGATTAAACAATAAAGGCATCTTCTGTAGCTTGTTCCAAGGCTTTCTGCATGCCCTTGTGTAGCATTTAAGGCTCTTTTAATAAAGAAAAAACACATACTTGGTAGTGTACAAATAGCAAGTCTTCACTTGATAACACTTGCTAATCAGTACATCAGAGCTAAAAAGCCAATATTTAAGGACATAAATATGGCTAAGCTAAGCATGTATTTTAAATATTTGGTTAAATGTCTAGGGTTAGTGTACTAACAACTTGGAGAATTATGCCCTAATGAGAGGGAAATATTTGGGCAGTCAAATGTTAAGCACTTAGTCAAAATAACACTTAAAATAAAATATGCCTTAGTATTGCATGACAAAGTAAGTATGATGGTTCCTATTCCAAGAATGTGCCACCTACGAGAGAGATAAGTCACAACTGGTGGTAAAGTGTAGATTTGAGTGTGTATACCCTGAGTCAAATTCTCTATAAACAATTTTCATTAAATATAAGAGGTCTTATTTTCTTGATTTCTGTCTCTTTTCACCAGGAGTATGCTGCCTGTGTGTAAGTAGGTGAGAAGTCTGTGTGAAAAAGAAAGAAGCATGTGAACTAGTGTCTTTTGACTAATTTTGAGAATAGAGGAGGATATGCACTAAATATGAAACTCATATTTGTGCTTTCATTTAAGAAGAGAATGTCAGTATCTCTCACAACTTTGCAAGAAAAAAAAAATCAGCTTTCATATGTCTTGGCAAAAAAAAAAAAAACCCCTTATGATTTACTTCCATAATTCACATTAAAGTCTAGGTCCCTGTTGTGATCCTCTTGTGCTGCCACACACTGCTTACATTTTTTCCCCTGTATAGTGCTGTTCTTTACATGCTTTCAACCACCCGTAAAGGAGTTGTTACAGAATGCCCTGCTTCTCCTTGAATCACTAGCACCCAAGTATGACAATGGTGATGTTACAGAGAGACAGGAGTCATGCAGCTGCTGAAGCCCCACAAGCTTTACATGCACAACAAGGAAACCAGCACACCCTTTGGCCCCTGCTCTGTAGAGCTTAGAGAATGTAATTAGAGAACAATAGTTTGACATGAGAAGGTTCTAAATCTACCAGAATAAGCATGATAAACAGAATCAAACCTTTTGTTCTAGCTCCAGATAACACAACAAAGTATATGGATCAATAGTAGAAGCCCAACATCCTTCTGCACTGGCTAACTATGTGAAGGTGTTTTCTCAAAGCTGCATTTACAAATCTATTTAGATGACATGAAATTTTCCTCTTAGTCTAAGAGGAAAAATAGGAGTTCAGGAGTACTGTTCAGGTATATCTCTAAACTAGAGAAAGTTAAAGGATGATAAGTTTAGATTCCAATTTTTAGTATCAGCAATTTGCAAGTGTCTTCTGTAAAGATCAAACTCTGAAGCAGCTTTTCTCTCAGAAGAAAGGCTTGTGTCTTTGTTAAAAAGGAAAGCTGCCTTTGTGCTTTCTGACCAGTCCCTTCCATTTTGTAAACTTTCAAAAAGCCCTTTTAGATGTATGGAATATAACAAATTAAAAAAACCTGAGAGGATCTTTGTTCTGCTTGATTCTTTCTTTATTTATTGTTTTTAGGTTATTCTTAATGAAAATAGGAACTATCTTGTTCTTACAAAAAATTTTTCTTCTCTCCTGTGTTTCTCACCTCTTTTTCCACGTTCTGTAAGCTGAGACATATAATGATTAAAAATTGTCATCATGCCCATCTACCTATATACCCTTTTCTTTATTTGACAGTTGGATATCAAAGCATCAGCGTTAATATTCTTTGACAAATAAGCAGGTTAGGCATGCAATTTAGATGAAAAACAAATTACACTGTGTTAGCTTGCTTTTGGCAAGAGTATTAGGGCTCATTTTGGAGACAAGAAACAAAAGCAGCACTTCATCTTTATAAATTTTAAATGAGAGGAAAGTGTATGTGTGTATGTGAGAGAGTTGTCTGGCAGGAGCTTCTCCCTATGATCTTTCTCTAACTAGTTCTTTCCGCTTTGGAATATGTCTGTGCTAGTCTGTGCTACTAGCATTGGCTGAAATAATAGATATTCCCCTGTAGTGCTAATGATTATCTCATTTGAGTTTCTTTCAGATCATCTTTTTGGTATTCATTGAAAACAAAAGGTTTGGTAACAAGATTCACAACCAAAAAGAAAGAGGATTAAAAGAGTTAATAGATGTATAGGTTCATTTTCAGTGGAGACTTTTCAAACTTTTCAAAAATACTTTTCTGATTTGTTCTGGATATCTTGTCTATACAGAATTTTATATCTTGATCAATACATTCCTGGAACTAGGTTATATTTTAATAGATAAAAGAGATTTAGGCAGTTCTGGATTATTACTCCTGATACTTGTTCACAGGAAAAAAAGAGAATTAGACTGATGTGGGAAGGCAGAGTTTTACATTGTTTTGGCGTGATGTTTTGTTTTGATTTTTTGTTTTGTTTGTGGTGGGTTGGTTTTTTTTTTGTCTTTTTTGTTGTTTTTTTTTCTCCCAAAGTCTGCCAGTTTGGAAGAGCATTGCAGTATCAGATTGAGAAAGAACAGTGAAAATTTTATTTTTAGATTGAGCTCTGTGCTCTATCACTAATGTGTTAGGGGCCACTGTTTTAATATAAAAGTTTGTATATTCTGGAGAAGAGGAGGCTGAGAGAAGACATGATCACTCTCTACAATTGCCTGAAAAGGGATTGTAGTGCAATAGTGGTTGATCTCTCCACTAATGAATGATTGAACAAAAAAAAATCAGAGAATCACAGAATCTTAAGGGTTGAAAGGGACCTCAAAAGATATTCTAGTCCAACTCACCTGCTAGAGCGAGGCTACCTAGAGTAGGTCACACAGGAACTTGTCCAGGTGGGTTTTGAATGTCTCCAGAGAAGGAGACTCAACAACTCATCCAGGCAGCCTGTTCCAGTGCTCCATCACTGTAAGGTGTTAGAAATATGACTTAACATTGATGGCAGCATGGTTGACCAGTGGAGCCACATTGCTCTGGCAGCTGAGGAGATTCTGCCTTTGAATGCATGTCCCACTGTATCAGGACTTGCTGCCTCTGCGCATGCACCCAGGCCCGGCATCAGCAGAACAGTGGACAAGAGATGTGAAATTGGGGGCTTGGACCCTCCAGAACTTTCCAGGACCTTCCAGAGATGGTACTGGGCATGTGCCAGTGACAGGCGTGGATATAAATGTTGGACCAGCAGAGAGGAAGGAAACTCTTTCCCCATTGGACTGGATGGAACATTGGAAGTTCTAAGCAAGCAGACTGCTGGGAGACTGTGGACTCTTGGTGGTGACTATTGGAACTTTTGTCCCTGCCTTGTGAACTGGAGAGAACATTGGATGAGAAGACAAGCGGGCTTTAGCACTTGACTGCATTTTGAGTCTTAATTCTTTTCCTGAAAATACACAAAACCTGATCACAATAACCTGTTTGATTGGACATCACTCAGGAGTTAAGTCCAGCTGCCCCTAGCTACCCAGAATTATGTAAGTTCACTTGGAAAGCAAGGGGGTTTAACTTCTGCCAAATTAATTGCAACAGGGAATGGTGACAGTCAGCCTCACAGTGAAGTTTTTGCTTATGTTTCTTTAGAAACTCTTATGTTCCAGCTTGTACCCATTGCTCCTTGTCCTATCTTTGGTCATCGAGAACAGCCTGGCTCCATCCTCCTAACGCCCACCACCCTATATCTATTTGTAAACATTAATGAGATCACCCCTCAGTCTCCTCTTCTCCAAGCTAAAGAGCCCCAGCTCCCTCAGACTTTCATCATAAGGGAGATGCACCACTCCCTTCATCATCTTGGTGGTCCTGCACTGAAGACTCTGCAGCAGCTCCATGTCCTTCTTGATCTGAGGGGCCCAGAACTGGACACATTTTCCAGATGTGGTCTCAAGAGGGCAGAGTAGAGGGGAAGGAGAACTTCTCTCGACCTACTAACCACATCTCTTCTGATACACCCCAGGAGTCCATTGGCCTTCTTGGCCATGAGGACACGTTGCTGGCTCATGCTCATCCTCTTGCCCACCAGGTCCATTTCCCCTATACTACTCTCAAGCAGTTCATTCCCCAATCTGTATGAAAAGGCCTCCAGTTGCACCAGGGGAGGACAGGACTTTAGGAAGAACTTTTTCACTGAGACGGTTATTAAGCATTGAAACAGGCCACCCAGGGAGGTGATGGTGTCACCGTCCCTCGAGATATTCAAAAGATACATAGGTGAGATGCTGAGTGATATGGTTTAGTTTAGTGATGGGCTTGGCAGTGTGAGGTTAGTGGTTGGACTCTATAATCTTAAAGATCTCTTCCAACCGCAATGATTTCCACAGTGGACTAGCCCTTGAACAGGACAGCAGCCTTGAGTTGGAGGTGTAGTTTTGTGATATTTAGATTCATTGAGTAATTGTGACTAGGGATAAATTACACAGAATAATTATAGAATGGTAGGGGTTGGAAAAGCCCTCCAGACATCTAGTCCAACCCCTCTGCTAAAACAGATTCACCTAGATCAAGTCACACAGGAACACATCCAGATGGGTGTTGAAAACCTCCAGAGATGGAAACTCCACACCCTTCCTGGGCAGCCTATGCCAAATTTTCCTTTGTGTTTAAATGGAATGTTTTGTTTCCCAGCTTGTGTCCATTACCCCTAGTCTTATTGCTGGACACTACAGAGAAAAAGTTTTGCCCCATCCTGTTGATATCCACTCTTCAGGTACATATTATGGGGTCCCTCTTCAGTTGTCTCTTCTAGGCTAAACTGGCCCAGGTTTGACAGCCTTTCCTCATGAGAAAGGTGTTCCAGACCGCTGATCATCAATTAATGACAACAATTTTCTCTCTGCTATGTTCTTAGTGCAAGACAGTCTTAAAACTCAGCAGGATCCTGATCAAGGATGTGAAATTCAATTCCCTCTGCCTAGAAGGGGAAAGGTTGTTTAACATACCACCTTTAGTAGGCTATTTAAGTTGTCTGGAATGAGTTCTCACTTCAGCCTGTTTTGTCCTGTTTTTCTTAATGACATCAAGATGTCTCCAGTATATCTAATGTACATTTCACCTTCCAGAAAATGAACTATGATACATTCTGAAGAAAAGGTACACTGAAGCTGTTCTGTTTTGTGTAAAATCCTTAAACAGTCACGGAAAAACTTGTGATGCTTTCCTTGGGTGGTCAGAACTTGCATCCAGATGATCAGATTTTTTCTTTCTCTTTAGTGAGTAACCATATCATTACTGTGAAGCAGACAAGAATTTGCTAGAGTCATCCAAAGAGTGCCAGGTATAGTGTACTCTGAGATATAGGTGGTGTCCTTAGGGAAGAGCCAACTTTTCTTTCACTGCAGAAGAGTTAGTAATTGTTTGTTTGTTATTTCGTTTTAATTTTTAGTAACTTGGGAACTGAAGCTTCTCTCTTTTTTTCCCCCTTTGTTGCAGCTGCCCACAGTAGAACAATATGCAAGTCAAGTGAAAAATGTCATTCCCATGGAAAAAAGTGTTGTATTTTGAAAATATGACAAACTACCATGAAAATGGTCTACAAGTAAGAAAATAAATTATTTATTGACCTATTCATGGTCACCAAGAAAGGAATTGCATGTATTCCTTGATCTGAAGAAAGACACGTGTGAAATTTGGAGGAGCCAGCATGTGAGAGGCAGATGGAAGACACGCTCAAACCTGCTTCCACTGCAGTCTACATGGAACTCTGCAACTGAAGTCTGTTGCCAAACTGACTACCATGACTATAACAATGTGATCCAAACTGGATATTGCTGTGTGTTGGGTGCCATGTAAGGACGATGATGTATCTGGAGATGTGATTCTCTGAGCAAAGGCACCTTTATGGTTTTGTGTGTGTCTGGAGCATCTCCCAAGTGTGATGTGTTTTTCAGGTTATCAGTACATGCACATAACTAAAACCCAAGTGAGCAAGAGCATATTTCAGCTGATGTAGTGAGGTCTCTGAGCAGGAGCAGTCCCAGCCCTGGTCTGGCAGAGGGCTGTGCAGCTTTTGAACTGTGGCTGTGTCAGCCTGCCAGGGGCATACGCATTTTATCACTTAGTACTCAAGTGAGGACTGCTATCTGGCAAACCTTTGCCTGTCTGTTTCCAAAGTTGTACTAGGAGATGTTTGGTTCTTGAGCTGTCTAAATTCTGCTACCAGCAAGCTTCAGTCCTCCTTATTGGTGGCCACATGTGCTTGGCAAGGTAAATGGGCCTGTGCAATCCATCTCTGATTTGCCTCAGAAATCTCTGTCTGAGAAGGGATACAGCCCTTCTGGCTCTTATCCCTTTCCAACAAACTGGCAGGTATTCCTCAGGCAGCAGACTCCTCTATTAGATGACACGGAGATGAGTGAAACAGTATAAATATAGGTCAAATTAAATGGTTAAATAATTCAAAGAAGTCCCTGTTGAGATACTTACAGCTGCTGTGGTCTATCTTTTTGTTTCAATGCTGATGTGGGGAGTGTGTTCAGAGCTCCATAGTGAAAGTTTTCATTCTGTAATTCTGAAGGGTGATATTTTAAAAATTGTTTTAATGTACATCTGGACATTTAACTAAGCTGAAAAATCAAAATACAGGATGAAAATGATAAAATTACATGAAACAAATAATTGGTAGACCTGTAGAGCTTTCAAATGGTGCTGAATGTCTTTACCTAAAGGGCAGTGGTCCAATAGTTAAAGTCGATTATTTTATTGTCATTTGTAAGGCTCAGTTTACTTTTAAATGCCAAGTTGCTGATTAGGATCTTGTCAGCAGGACCTTGTTTTCATAGAGGTGTTGAAAGAGAGAAGTTTAAAATGTTGTAAAATATAGTCCTATTTTTACAGTATGTGCTATTTTAAATATTCCTGAATTTTGAAGTAAGTGCAAGGAATTTTAATAAACAGAAAATCAAGAAAATTAGGTGTGTTGGGCCCTAGGTTTTCATTAAACACAGTTATAAGCTGAGGAGAGCCAAACAGATTTATACTAGGTAGTAGAGACTGAAAAATAAAGTCTTAAGTCACCCAACTGTATGTGCATAGAGCAAAGTCTGTATTCTGTATCTCCATGAATGTTTCCCAAAAAAAGAAGCTGATACTTTTAATGATTCCTTTTAGGATTGTAGAAATGGCTTACATTAGATTCAGGGGGTATCTTTTCAACATTTTAAAATATCCAACAGATGGATGTCCAGAAGATAGTGTGGTCTTTCCTTCTGTAGTGCCCAGTAACAGGATCTGATCTGGGTGGATGAGCTTGAGTAGGGAGGCCAATTGAACTAGATGATAGGTCCCCTCCTGGCCCTACCATTCTATGATTCTGTGATTCTGTGAAATTGTTTATCTTTGCATGCATGCACTCATGAGATTTTTATGCTTGCCAAAATACTCAGGATTATTGACATTTTCAGGGAAGCTGCAAAAATGAAAACTTGGAGTGATATTTCAGTTAGGCTCTCCAGTAGCTTTGCCCCAAGGAAAACAAATCGATGACAGATAGCTTTTTAAAATTTGTAATCTGAAGAAAGCATTCATTAGGATATTTTAATAACTCTGGAGAATCAGCTGGTTTTGTTCTGAAGTAGGATTGATTCAAGAGCTTGTAGACTGGAAAAGTGAATTCACAAAGCAATGTCTCCTATCTCATAAAACTTTTGTTGCTATTAACACTTTCATGCTTAAAGAATGTGGCTAAGCTGTCTAATATACTAGCACTCCAGTTTCTTTTCCCTCTTTCCTGGCAACATCCCAGAGCAAGCTGCTGATAAATGTACTTCTGCCTTTCATCTCTATCAGCAGATTTTTTTGTTGTTTTCATTTCTTCATTTTTAGCCTAGCACAGGACAGACATCTAGAAACTGCAAAGGAAAAGCTATGAAAATAGACTGCAAGGAAACATTGGCAGCTGGCTTTAGAAAAAGATTTAAAGGTTTTACAAATGAGCTCTCTGGTTGCATTATGTCCTTTTAAACTGGCGTTTCTCTGAAGGTTTTGAATAAAACTCAAAAGAGAACTGTCAAATTTCCCACAGCAAACTGTATTTTAGGAAACTTATTTTGTCAAGTTTTGCTTATGACTAGTAGAGAGAGTAAACTTTATGAATAACCAAATACTGTGTGTTCCATGCAGATGTCAGTGTATGTATTTTTATTCCAAATGTATTCTGAAACTCTGTGTAGACTTACCATAAGTGGGTGTTGAATTGAATAGACAACAGTTCGTGTTTCACAGTTTAGGAGCTTCCTCAGACATCCCCTGATCCAGCAGAAGAAAAGCCTCTGAAGAAAGCATGATTGAGCAGACAAATGAGGAAAATGGAATAATCCAATGGTAGTACTGATGCTGCTATCTATATATGTACCTATAAAGCTGTACCTGAGACCACTGACTTGCTGCTTGAAGAACTGCAGCCTGGTTGCTTGGTGCAAGATGCAGCATCTACCTGAACTTGCGTGCTTATACTCAAAGTTCAGACAACAGTACACTCTGTTCTTCTGTGGCAGCACTGCCTCTAACAAGTAGGCTGTGAAAGCTGATTCTAGGGGCAGTTTGAAACTGGTGCAGGTGGTAGGTTTGGCCTCCTGAGTTATCAGGAGTTGGTAGAGCTGTCCTCTTCCTTGCCCTCTTTTGCCTAGTTTGGATCTCTCAGGCTAATCTTGATCAGACCTAAATGTATAGCCTATGTTTTTGATCACCTCAGAACCTGATATGGAAATCTATTTTTGTAATTTTGTAAATGAGCTCTTACCATCTTAATGGGTGACATCAAACCCTCAAATTTATATGTTTCTGTTTTTCACACTATATAAATTGAAATTTAATATATTGAGTTCATTTCTATTAGAAGCTGTAGGGGATGTGATCAAAAGTCTTTTTAACTTCAGCTTCTGACCACGGTCATTATTTCTCTCTCAAACAGCCTCGCTTCCCACACTCAAAACATCCCACTGGGGAGGAAACTATCTACATTGCCTGCCCAGGCTGTCCTTTACCTTCCCCCAATGCTTCTTCCCCTGGCTCCTTTCGTGCCTCTTTCTTTGTTCCATTCACTACACTCCTGTCTCCCTTCAGATTCCAATCATACACACCAAATTTCCAGCCATTATCTGACAAACTCTATCCATTCGCTCAACTTCCATAATCCCAGTCTAAAGTCATTCTGAGGCTAAATTAAAATTTCATCCCACATTCCTGTGAATTATCTTTTCTTTCTCTTCAAACAAATTGAGTTTCACATACATTTCATCAACCTTAGATTATATTCCAAACAACAAAAAAAGAAATACACACTGACCTCCTCACACATCTATAGCATATCAAGGGGTTAAAACCTTCCACAAAAACTCATTCACTGATTGCAAAACATTTTACACAAACACACGTCTCATACATACAGTGCAGAGACCAGCTCTGCAGGCACCTTTAGTTAAGAGTACATGCAATTGCTGCAGATAATTTTTTTCCTTTTTCCTCTTATGTTGATAGTACACAACCTGAACTGCAGCCTCTTTTGCTACAGTCTGATAAGTGTTTAACTTATGAGCAAACAATTTGTTTTGATATTGCAGTTTTACAATTTGACTTTATGAATCACATTGTCATTTTATATGAGTTTTTTTAAATAACACCTTCTTCTTTTGTTGTAGCTGTTTTTTCACACAAAATCAATTCCTGTCTTCCCCAGCCCACAAGTAAGTTCAGGTTCCTTTTCTTTTTCAATAGACAATTAAATGTTAAGTTGAACTGATACATTTAGTTTATAAAACAATCCTCTCCATTACACTATTATTTTGTCAAATGACAGGGACAATGAGAAAGACACAGACACCAACAAAAAGACCAGTCCCACTTTATTGTCTATGTCAAAATGTCACAAAAAACATGATAATGCATTCAACCACCACAAAAAGCCCACTACACTCCGGCCAACAACAACAAAAACAAAACGAAACACGTAATCATTTATATATTATGAGCTCACTCAATGTCAATAATTGGATGCTTGGAGGCAACAAAATCTAAGGTCCACAAACACACATTCTGCCAAACCTTGCTTCCTCATATGTCATCCTTCATCTGCCCCAACTCTGGCCAAGAGACATCTGGGGACTTAATTATCTCTTTAGACCACATAAAATAACAGTACTGTATCCTGAGTACCCGACATGTCTTCTCAGCTTTCCAACATCCTCCCAATGGACTATCTGGAGGAATGTTCCTGGGACCCTTTTCCTCATATCTTTTATTTCCTCAAGCCTGGCCCTTCTATTTCCCATTCTGACTTCCTGAGACTTTTACTGTCATTCTGTGCTCTGTGCTTTTGCTTCGTCCTTCTCTGGCTGTTTTCCTCACGGAACCACAGATCTGCAGATTCGGACTCCACACTCACTTTGTACCTGTTGTATGTCTCAAGCACACACACGCACACAGAAAGTCTCTCAGAATGTCCCATCCAGATGATACTTAATAGTCAATTTTCTAACCTTGAATACCTGACCATCACAGTAATACTTATTAGTCAATTTTCTTACCTTGGTCTGTGCACAGAGTTTCCTGGTTGGTATGACCATGCCCTACTATTCCTATCCTTCTCCCCGGTGGTTCACTGGGTCTGCCTTCAAAATCTCATCTCAGGATCTGGTTGGTCTCCTCTGGAACTGCTGTCAATGATCCAAGAGAACATTGCAATCTTCCTGTCCTTCAGCGACAGAGGTCCCCCGGGAAGACGACTTAGGATCCCGGATGCTCCCCCATCTGTAAGAAACAAAACAAATTTTGTTGCGAAAGACTCAGGTCAGACTATGCAGTGAAGCACTTTTATTAAGCGTTCTTGCAAGAGTGGGTGTCCTAGTGAGTAGGCACACCTGATAGGTACAAGATTTGGCTTTTTATTCCCTATCCTGGCCTCAAGGTCCCTCCCTTGTGTCCCCCATTGGTTAGATACTCCAAGGTTTACAACTTCCCCAGAGGCCCACAATCCCCTCAGGAGGGGACCTCTGGTTCTTTGTCTAGATCTTATCTTGTCACCCATACCCCCCTAATCTTGTCTAAAATTTAAAATTCAAAACTCATGGGGCATCTGATTAGCAATACAAAGAAACAGTTTCTTTGTCTTAATCCCCTTGGCTCCATCCTGAAAAAAACAACATTAACATTTCCTACAATATGAATTGTGGAAAGTAAAATTGTGTTTAAGAACTAAATGAAAACATTGATATGATAGGTGTGTCTTCATTCCTTCCATAAGAGCCTTTCCTAGCACAAGGATTATTGACAGATACAGAGACCTGCTTAGTATCCCCCCCTCAACGATGCCTTAGTGTTACATCAAAAGAATAAAAAGTGTACACGATAAGGCAACAATTACTTTTGTTTACTGTTGCTCTATACACTTTTCTATTGGATATCACCAGTCTTTCTCCCATTCAAAATTTATTTTCAGGGGATTTTAGTGAGCTTGAACATGAAATGTAGTGTCTCTTCTTCACAGGAGCTGTTTTACTCTTGAAAGGAATCTTTGCTCAGAGAATTCCCTCAGAGTCTTACCTTCACCATTTAAAAAAAATAAATTAAAAAAAAAATGCTTCCTTTCTTTTCTTTTTCATATAGTGTAGTGTTTTGGATTATTTCTATTGTCAATGCCCTTCCTTTCTTGATTTTAAGCCAGGAGAGTGATGCTGAGAAGGCAAAGGCGGAAGCATAGTGCCAGGCATGTACCCACGTCAGTCCCACTGTTAACACTGCTTTCATACATCACAGACAACAAAGTTTGCTCTTCCTCAAATCAGTTTTTTTTATCAAGTCCACAAGCTGTTCATTCCAAACACACATATGCCTGAACCAAATGAATGTATGTATAAATGAATTGAGAATTATACCCATGACAATTTTGTGTTTTCCTATTTATATTCTGCTTACTAAAGAGCAGAAATATCTCCATCTGAAGTTAATTTACTAACATTAGTGAATATAAGCTTCTGATAGCTTTTGCCGCCAGCAGAAACAGTAGTGTCTGGGCATACACAAAAGCTGCTGTAGACAGAGGATCAAAATGTGTCCAGATCAGCAGAGGTCTTCAGCTGCAGTGAAAAGAGCTAACATGGATCTTTGTGCATTTTCCTATGCTCTGAGCTATGGGGAAAAGCACCCTAATATTACCATCATTGTCAAAAGTAAAGCAGCAGCAGCTTTCTCTCCAGGTTTTGGCAATATCCAAAATCACTCTTGAGCACACAAGCAAGCTGATGTGTTACCTTTATGTGGCCCTTATTTCATCCCACAGAATGGAGACAGGAAATCTTTTGAGGAACTTCCCTTTTCTAATTGTTGTGCTGCCTAGGCTGCTGTAATATTCTGTGGTCCAGGCCAATCTAGACTGCTGCAAACATCTGGTCCTAAGTGTTAGCTCTGTAGCTCTTGAGTTTACTTGTTCTCTGATACAATTCTGAAAGCTTTAAGATGCTGATGTAAACAGGGCACCTCACGGTCTTATGGTGTTATTACCCATGGCTTGATGTAAATTCCCCAGAGCTTTGATATATTGAATGTATTAAAAATACTCTAAGAACTGCTTGTGATATCCTTACATCATGGGGGCACATGGCAGGCTCTCCACTTGCCTTTAAGTATATGCATTTAAATATGCTTTTAGGTATTCACAACAAATAAAGATATCCTTTGCAAGTACACTAAGGCAGACTTTTCTCCTTCTTAAAAATTACTTTGACATTCAAGGAGTTAAAATGTGGGTCTTATGTACTAAGATTTGAAAACCAGTTTTGTCTTCTTGTCTGATAGAGAAAAAAACTTCATTCGATGAGAAGCTGAACAAGTGCTATTTGCAGAAATAAGCAAGGAATATTAAGACCTGCTGTTGTAAAAAGTTTTTTTTTTTTGTATGAGACCATAAAATAAGCTCCCCGTTTCCACTATTACAAGGTTCTGTAACTTCAGTTTACACACTTCTCCAGGGTCAACTCTTGCTCCTTGAATTGATTTTGTTCTTTCTTTCTTAATATCTGTGTATTACACAGCTGTGATCAGCTGATCTGAGGGTGTAAGTAACTGAAGAAACTCTCTCCTAAGCTTACTCTAATCACAGCTCTTCTCTCCTTGCACTCCATTCAACTCCATTCACACATTCAATGTGTGATGCTTACAACCGATCCCTAGTGTTATTCTAGCTGATTGTGTGTCAAGAAACAAGACATGTAATGATAAGAAAAGCATGCCTTTCCTATCACTAGACCTTTGATTTTCATTTACAGGAGATTGATTATTTCTGAATTCTGGCTTTATATCAAAATTAGATGAAGTTGGTCCACTGTTACTGGGACACTTGCAGACTTGAGCCTACTCTCCTTACCAGATCAAATTAAAAAATCCAGTGCTTTGGGTTTGATTTTAGTTGTGCAGTTTTGTTGTTTGGTTTTATTCTTTTTTAAGTGTATGACTGTTTGCTTTTTTCTCACTTTGTTTCACTTGTTATAGTGGTTTGGCCCAACTAGCACAGCAGCACCATGACAATCTCTCCCTTGGTGCTACCCATTCACCCCCACCCTCGTTAGAATGGCAGAGGCCCCAGTGAAATGGGAGTAAAAAGATAAGCAAGGTTGTTGTGGATTAAGACAAGGGCAGGGAGGGCTTGCTGCCAATTACGGTTCCAGGCAAAACCAGACTTAGAGAGGAAAGTAGGAAAGTTTATTCTACAAGAATCATAATGGAATAAAAGCCAAAACGGAGTAGGATGATGAGAAAATTACAACCAGCAACACAACATTACAACATCTCCCTCCCCCATCCCTCCTTTCTGCCCGGGCCCAGCTCACTGCTCCCGATATCTCTACCTCCTCCCCCAACAATGGCTCAAGGGGGCAAGGAATGGGGGATGTGGTCAGTCTCTCACAGATGGGCTCTGCCGCTTCTGTCTTCTCAGAGGAGGGTGACTCGTGGCATTCTTCCCCTGCTCCAACATGGGTTCCTCTCCAGGAACACAGTCCTTAATGAACTGCTCTGGTGTCGATTGTTCCCAGCAGCTGCGGCTTCTGCCGATATGGGGTCCATGTCTCAGGACAGAGTCCTTGGTGAATATATCTGGCGTGGATTCTTCACCACGATTGCAGTTTCTGCAGTTACAATATCCCTCTTTTGGGACAAGGCCTCTTCTGGGCATAGGTTTGATGAGCTGCTTTGTCGCGGGTTCCTTCCCACAGTTACAGCTGTGGATATTGAGTCCCTCCTATGGGATAAGGCCTGCTCTGGCCATAGTTTTAAAGAAGAAAATCACTGCGCCTAGCTCGGGGTCTGTAGTGAAGCGAATCGCTGCCCCTGGTCCAGGGCCAACTTTATCAAAATGAATCTCTGACACTGATGCGGAGTGTTTAAAGACATGAAAATAAATCTCAGCTTTAACCAGTTTTTTTCCACAGAATGCAAGGCCGTCTCTGCTCTGGTACACCTCCTTCTCTCTTTCATCACTGACCTTGGAGTCCGCATGGTTGTTTCTCTCACTGTTCCTACTCCTTGCACCACCACCAGCCAGAAGAAGAAGAAGAGACAGAAGAAGGAAGAAGCAGGAAGAAGATGGGGGAAAAAGCCTCCTCTTCCGGCTTCTTCTTAAAAAGTAATCGTGGAGGTGTCTAATTGGTTCAGCCCCAGCAGTGGGTCTGGCTCAGAGCTGGGGAGAGTTGCAAACAACTTCTTACAGGTGCCATCTTTACAATCCCTTCCCCCTTACCAGAAAAGGCTATCATGTCAAACCATGACACTTGTGTACTTAGTTTCTCATGTGTAAGAAGTCTAGTTGCAGAGCCGACAAGTTGTTGATACAGATTGTTGACACTGTAGTGACTTATTTAGAGGGGGAAAAAGAAGTAACTTTTTATTTTTCTGTACAGTGGACTGATAATGCAAAGGATGGTGATTTGTTTTAAAACTGTGCAACTTCTTCCATTGCTTTGATATGGTTTACCTGAGTGCGTGATGCAACATAAGCATCAGAGTTTTCCACAGTGTGAATACACTTTTTTGGTCAGTGAACACAGTTTTTTTGTTTTTTTTTTTTTTTGTAGTGAATGATGTGAACTATATATACAAGGGAATGTCTTTTTAAGGAGACAATTCCTATTTTCCTGCAATTTTTTTATCTAGCTTACTGAGTACTCAAAGGTGTTCAGTCATGGATAGGTAAAGTAGCCAACCTGACCAGCTTTTTGTAAAGCATTGCCCAGCATGCTCATCGTGCAATGAAAATACTTCATCACCAGGTGGCAATGTTGCATGAGGCTAACCACTGTTCTTATGAGGAGTGTCGAAAGACCTGTGGAAGTAAGTGATACAATTTGGTCGAGAGAACGAGTAGCCGTATTGGCAAAACTCTTTCATCTCTTTTTTAGGTATCTACAATGGAGGTCAGAAAGGATAATTTCTTTCTTTGTCAAGTGCAAAGAAAGTCTGGAAGGAATTTCATGTGAAATTCAGCTAAAGTAAAAAGGAAGGACACCTTAAAGAAATAATGTGTCAACGCTTCTTTGTCCTTTTTGCAATTGTTCTTTGTAATAATTAACACTCAGAGACATTTCCAAGGTTACACTAACTGTATGCAAGAATTCTGGTGATTGCAGTTCCCAGAAAGCAATTGTGAGAAAAACATTTCTATATGAACTATTGCCAAGGTTCTGAAATGACACGTTTCCCTAATTTTAAGGTGTTCTATGACTAAATCTATTGTCACACAGCATAGTTTCTGAAAGTTTCATTTGTTTTCCTTGAAATAGCTTTCTAATGTAATTCTGCTTGAATAAAATTTTCCCCAAAGATTTATTTGAATGGAAATAATAGTGCCAGGACATGTTCTGCAACGAATTCTCCTTTGAGTTCACTGCTATTCTTATCTACTTGTTTTATGTATTATGTGTAACAAACACACTTGGCTCCAAAAGAGTACTCATTTGTTCCACTTAATGTATACATAACATGGAATGCACTGTTAAGGTTTAATAATTAATGTATAATTGAAATTCTCTGAGTGAAAATTTAATTTATTGAAATAGGAAAGCACATATCATTGTCAAACCAAAGGCAAAGTCTCATTGGAAAAAAAAAAAAAAGTAATCTTCAAGGCTTTCATAGTAAGAAACACAATTTAATGGAGGTATACCTAGTTAATCAGTGCCAGCAAATGCAGAAAATATTCCTGTGTCTTTCCTCTAACTTTAGTCCATGTCCATCCCATAGATGTAACTGAAATGTTCATCTTATCAGTTGATTGTTTTATATATTTTTAGGTGTTTCTGGTGATGATTGAAGAAAACTTGCAACAATATGCTTGAATTTGTCATTGTGTATATCACTGACTAATAAACTGAATAGAATGTGCTGCTTTCTTGAAATAATCATAAGTGGTCTTGACCTAATCAGTTCCCGCTTGCCTGAGGTGCTGACAATACATGACTAGTTGTCTTTGGGTACTGCTTTAGTCTAGCAGGTGATCCTGCCTGCTGTTTTCCTGTATTGACTTCAGAGGAAGGCTAGGATGATTTAGTGACATCTTTAAGCACTTATTGTAGAGGATGAATCTGGGCCCAAAGCCAGACGTAGAAATTATTTTTCAAGTATCATTACTCTTCATTATCTTCCTCCTTCTCCCTCTGTTGGAAGGCAGGAAGACAGTGAAGGCTGGTTACCAGCCGTGTTTCCAGTGGTCCCTTCACTGAGACCACAGGGTGCCACCAGTGATGCATTTGTCTGTACTTTTGCCTTTCTTTTTTATAATCCAGGTTGAATCCATAAGACAAGGTTAAGAAGCTGTCATGGTTTACCAAGGAGTTGCTTTTGCTTGGTAACAGGGGGAACGGGTTGCTGTGAAGACTTGATAAAAGTTTTTGGACTCTCCCCCGGCTCCTGGGTTCGGACCCACCCCCCGGCCTGTCTTGGCCAATCGGGCGCCTCTGCGATCACTATTTAGGGACGGGAATTTGAAGTGCTTGGCAGGAGGTGTAAGGGTGGTACAAGATGGAGGCGACCATGTGGACCCCACAGTCAGAGAAGGAGGAAGGAAGGAGGAGCACCAGACCAGAGACCCCTCTGCAAGCCGTGGTGAGAATGCAGGAGGTACCCCTGCAACCATGTATGGCAACAGGAGAACTGAGAGCCAGCAGTAGTGGCTCCGTGTGAGTGCACCCGGACAGGATAGAGACTGTGTGAGGAGGTGGCCATGGCACAGAGCATACTGGAGAGCCTGTGCACTACAGAGCAGACCCACATGAGAGGCAGAGAGAAGCTGCAAGTTTTGGGACAAATGCATGTCGGAGCAGCCCATGCAGGGCTGCCGTGTGTGTGTAGTATCCTATGGACTTGCAGGGAGGACTGGTGCGGAGCCCACCTGCCCTGAGGCAGAAGAAGAAGACAAACAGCAGAAACCATCAGGAGCGGACTGACTGAAACCCCCACTCCCTGCCCCCTTGGGCCGTTCAGGGGGGACGGAGATAAAAACACCGCGATCAGGGCTCTGAGTCTGGGAAGAGGGGAGGAGTGGAGAGCAGGTGGTCTGAAAGGGCCGGTCGGACTGTTCATCGTTGTACCACTCTATGTTGTTTTGTTTTGGTTATGTTTTGGAGTTTCATGCTTTAGTTTGTATTAAATTATTTTCTGTTTTCTTCCCCAAGCTGAGTAGCCTGGTCTGTTTTGTCCTGCACCTTAAGCGGCAATTAAGCTCTCTATGCCCTTTAGCAATCCTCAAGTCATTGGTACTTGAGGCTAATCGTGGTCTTTTGTTCCCTGATGGGCCTAAACCACGACAGAAGTAGATTGTTCAGAAACACTGGAATACTGCTCCAGTCGACTCTTGGCGTTCCTCTTGGTCTGTGCTTCTCAGGCATGGCTTTTCCGATTGCTCACAGAATCACTGAATGGTAGGGGTTAGAAGGGACCTTTAGAGACCGTCTAGTCCAACTCCCTCACTAAAACCAGGTCTACTCAGATCAGGTCACACAGGAACATGTCCAGGCAAGTTTTGAAGACCTCCAGAGAGGCAGACTCCACTTGCCTGGGTAGCCTGTGCCAGGGCTCTCTCACTCTCACAATGAAATAGTTTTTCCTTATGTTTAAATGGAACTTTTGTGTTTCAGTTTTTGTCCATTACCTCTTGTCCTGTCACTGGATACTACAGATAAAAGTGATGCCTCAACCTATGCACATCAGATTGTCCTGGTTTTGCATACTTTGCCATGTCACAGTTATCTTAGCCACGTCACTGGTGGTTTCTGACTGCCTGGAAACATAGCACTCTTTCCAAGGTATCGTTCTAACACAGGGGAAATCTGTTCACTGACATTCTGGCTATAAATCTTGAGGACTGATAAACTGATTGACAGCACCTGCCATCATTCAGCCTAGAAAAGGACTGAGCTACTGAAACCTGAACTCAGATTAAACACTTGAGAGAATGCAACTTACAACTGTTCCCAGAGTGAAGGCTTAAGCATGTACAGACTGCTGTAATTACAAACCACCAGAGGAATATTGACCTGATGTTAGTCCCACTCTGTTATGCTCTTGCTCAGGAAGTTCTTTAGAAATCAAAATGTCATCGCAACAGCAGTTTAACATCTTATTGTAAAGGTTTGTTTATATGTTGGAGCCTGACAGGCAATGCATGTGTGCAAATCACATGGCAAGTTATAGCCCTTGGTATTTCAAGTTTTTTTCCTGGAAGAAAAATACAAGTTGAGGTAACAAGAGCAAAATGAAATATTTTCCTTTTTTTGAAAAATCCCATTATATAGATTTGAAACCTCAAGTGAAGGAAAATTTCTTCTCCTTAATCCCCTAGTCTCTGTCATAATATGTTATTTTTTCTTCTGATAAAGTATTACCTACTGACATTTTTATTATGATCTAACTTGTTCAGTTTGAACTACACGGAGGTCAATCATCCTGTGTTGGTATTGGTTTTTTTAAAGATGAGGAAGATTTGAAGCATCTTTGGCTGTAATTAATAATAGAGTTCTCATAAAAACAGATCGCACAGAATAGCTTCTCTAGGAAAGCAAACATCTTGGGCATAAAGTGATCAAAAAATACCCCAATTTTATCTATAAGAAGAGTTAATAATTTCACAAGGAAGCATTTTAAGCTCTGAACAGTGACATGAATGGTCAGTGTCACCTCTATCCCTGGAAAAGTAATGGAACAACTCATCGTGAATGTCATCACTAAACATACGAAGGAAAAGGTGGTTATCAGGGGAAGTCAACATCGATTCACCAAGGGGAAATCCTGTTTGATCAACCTGATAGCCTTCTATGAGTGCATAACCAGCTGACTAGATGAGGGCAGTGCAGCAGATGTCATCTACTTTGACTTAAACGAGGCTTTTGACACTGTCTCCCAAAACATCCTCATCAGAAAGCTCAAGCAGTGTGGCTTGGTTGAGTGGACAGTGAGGTGGATCAAGAGCTGGCTGAATGAAAGTTGAGTTGGAGGCCTGTGGTCAGTGGAGTTTCACAGGGATTGGTTCTGGGGCCAGTCTTGTTCAACATCTTCATCAATGACCTGGATGAGGGGACAGAGGGTACCCTCAGCAAGTTTGCTGACAACATCAAACTGGGAGGACTGTCTGATTCCCCAGAAGGCTGTGCTGTCATTCAGCGGGATCTTGACTGCCTTGAGATTTGGGCAGAGAGGAACCTCTTGAGGTTCAACAAGGACAAGTCCTGCACCTGGGAAGGAACAACCCCATACACCAGTACAGGCAGGGGACTGACCTGCTGGAGAGCAGCT
>WBNH01011746.1:0-30536 GCA_013401255.1 Urocolius indicus | reverse complement strand
AATGGGATGTAGCTGGAACACAAAAAGTTCCATTTATATATTAGAAAAAGCTATTTTACTGTGAGGGTGACGGAGCATTGGCACAGGCTGCCCAGGATGGTTGTGGAGTCTCTTTCCTTGGAGGTCTTCAAGACCCGCCTGGACATGTTCATATATGACCTGATCTAGGAGAATCTGCTTCTGCAGGGGGGATTGGACTAGATAATCTCTAAAGGTCCCTTCCAACCCTACCATTTTATTATTCTCTGATTCTATGAAACATGGGAGTACCATGCTGGTTTGGAGAATGTGCAGTAATATCAGGTCAGGACATAGCAGACATTCCTCAGCAGACCTTCACACAGGACAGATGCAGGCCATAAGCCTTCCAATTACAAATGTGTCGGTGGAAACTCAGGAGGATTGTCCTGCAACCTGCATGTGCTCAGAAGTGAGCCAGTCCTACAGTCAATACCAAGTCTATAGAATACAGTGTCATGGAGCTGAGGACCTCAGAGGCAGTACACACTTAACTGAGAGCCAGCACTGATGAACATTTATTCATAACAAGCAAAAGCATCCAACACAGTGTTGTGGGGAGCACAACTTGCAAGGGCTGGCACCATCTTTGAGCTTATAAACCTCAAGAATAGCTTTAGTTAATAATTCTGTGCTGATTTCATTTAGAAAATACCAGAAGTACATAGCAAACTTGTACTATTGCCTTGAAAAAAACCTGAAAAATGTTTTTAGCCTGCTTGAGGAAGATGGACAGATCAAGGCAGAAAACAAGTATCCCATTGCATGGAATACTTGCATAAAAAAGGCAGTCAAATGTCCAATTCTGACACATTGTTCTTACTTCATATTTAACACAGTTTTAAGAGTGTTTTTCTCATTTGGATTCTCACTCTTGAATGAAAGGTGAAGTCCCACTGCCCTCAAGATGCCACTGTCAAGGTGCCTTGTTCTGTGATAAAAGGCAATGAACACAAATTGAAACACATGTAAATCCTCCAGAACATCAGAAAACTTTTTTTTTTTTTCATGTGAGGGGGAATGAATGCTGGAACAATGTGCTCAAAGAAGGAATTTCCATCCTTAGAGATATTCAAAAGCTGTCTGGACATAGTCCTGGGCAACCAACTGTAGGTGGTCCTGATTGAGCAAGGATCTTGAACTAGATGACGTTCAAAGGGCCCTTCCAACCTCAGCTATTCTTTTTAACATCTTTATGAGTGACCTGGATGAGGGAATAAAGAGCACTTCCAGTAATTTTGCTGACGACACCAAGCTGGGCGGGAGCATAGACCTGCTTGAGGGCAGGAAGGCTCTTCAGAGGGACCTGGACAGGCTGGAGCAATGGGCTATGGCCAACTGTACGAGGTTCAACAAATGCTGAGTCCTGCACCTGGGCCACAACAACCCCAGACAATGCTACAGGCTTGGGGCAGAGTGGCTGGAAAGCTGCCTGGAAGAGGAGGACATGGGAGTGTTAGTACACAGCCAGCTGAACATGAGCCAGCAGTGCATCTAGTTGGCCAAGAAGGCCAATGGCATCCTGCCTTGTATCAGATATAGTGTGACTAGCAGGACCAGAGCAGTGATTGTCTGCTTGTACTCAGAGCTGGTGAGGCTGCACCTTGAATACTGTGTCCAGTTCTAGGCCCCTCACTACAAGAACTTTGAGCTACTGGAGCGTGTGCAGAGATGAGCAACAAAACTGGTGAAGGGTCTGGAGTCTTATGAGGAGCAGCTGAGCCTAGAGAAGAGGAGGCTGAGAGAAGGTATGATCACTCTCTCCAACTACGTGAAGGGGAATTGCAGTGAGATGAGAATTGATCTTTTCTTTCCAGTAATGAATGATAGAACAGGAGGAAACAGGTTCAAGTTACATCAGAGGAAGTCTAGATTGGAGATTAGGAAAAACTTTTCCACCAAGAGGGTTATTAAGAATTGAAAGGAGCTACTCAGGGAGGTTATGGAGTCACCATCCCTGGAGATATTTAAAAGACTCATAGATGAGGTACTGAGGGATGTGGTTTGGTTTAGTGATGGGCCTTGTAGTGTGAGGTTGGACTCAATAATCTTAAAGGTCTTTTCCAACCATCATTATTCTGTGATTCTATATAAAGTGACAGCATTTCAGAAAACAGAGTAGCAGACAGCCAAAGAAAGAGTCTGCTTTAGACCAAACGATGTTTGCACTCTAATTTTTCTTTCTGTGCCCTCGTCTGGTCAGCTTTGTCTTACATGAGTCAGAAAGTCTGAGGTCAAGCTAGAAATGGAACACATATCTCAAGATTCTATCACATCATCTAAGCTGAGAGAAGTACTTCTTACACCACTGCTATGACATGGCTATAAATCATGGGTTTTTAAAAATAAATAGTATTCAGACTCCAGATAATTATCTTATAACTGCAGCTGGTTTTGGTTTGTTTTTTTGTTTTCAAAATGACTATCCAAGCATTTTGTAACCCACATATTATTTTCCCAAAACTACCTCAACTCTTTCAATTTCTACACCTCAGTCAAGTGTAAAACAAAATCAGGAAGAAAATTATTCTCAAAGAAAGAAAAACACATCTGGAAAAATAAATCATTGTATTGACTTAGTGCATTGTAGTCAAAGAATAAAAAGTTGAAAATAGAAATCACACAACATTTTTTGAAAGCTCCACTGCTGGCAGAGGTGAAGCTAATAAGGCTGGTAAATCTTTATGATAAATATTTAATAAAACTTCATAGTTGTATGATTTACTGCATTATCATTCCTTGAAGAAAGGAAATAACTAAGACCCTATACTTGCAAAGATTATGCATTTTCTTTAATATTGCAAACCATAAGCCTCCCCACTGGTCACAGTTGTGTGGGTATAAAATGGAATTTTCCTTTAGATTTTTGTTGGCTGTAACCCATACCTGACCAGTACTTCCTAACCTAAAATACTGAAAAATTAGGAAAATTCCCCATTTTAGAAGAAAAAAAAAATCTCAGAAAGAATAAAGGCTTTTTGGAATGTGGAGAAGTTTCTTGGTGGAGCAAACAGATTCCTTGTAAGTCATAAATTGCAATACCCCTCTCAGAGTGGTTAGAGTTCATGGAGTCAGCATGGAGCCTCATTCCTATTTTAATATATCTTCCCCACGTGCTAGAATGTCATTTGCCTAGATAACATCACTTTATGCATTTCATGTGTACATAAACCCATAGACTTTTTTGCATGTAATTAAAGAAAGCAGTGAGCATATTCATTAAAAAACCCTACAAAGTATTGTATCTCTACGTAAAGAGTTACTACTTTAAGATTTATTAAGATTTTTATGATAAACAAAAGTGCTTCTGGCATTATTCAGTTCAGTAGAAAGACATTGATATGCATATTAGCATCCATTTATGGGTAAGTTTTAGGTGTCTATATATTTAAAGGAATATTTCATATGCTTTTTTGCAGAGGAGAGTCTATTTAAAAGCCTAGCAGAGAATTTTTGCATGATAGGAAAGATCATCTAGTACCTTAGCAATACAGACTGTCTAAAAGAGACAGCTCTCACTAGTGAGTAAGCATATGAATTTGCCAGAAGAGCAGTGATTCATTGAAATGGCTTGTATTGCTTTTTTACCATACCACTCCTTTCCACAGATCAATTTTACCATACCACTCCTTTCCACAGATCAATTTATTGGTGGGTTTGAGCCATTAATAATTATATTTGAAAACTGCTGCCTTGCGGGTGTTCACATCATTTGTTGTAAGTAGGGCTGAACTCCCACAAAAAAACATTCTCTAGTTACATCCCAGAAAGACAGGATTTGTAATGTTCCTGAACAGCTGGAATGCTGTGGGAAAAATAGAAAATATTATAGAAAAAGTATAAATGCAACTTATTGCTTTTTTATCACAATGTTGATGGAGAACAAGACTATATACTACTACAACCTTGAAATACTGTGAAAGAAAAATAGAAGAACTATAAAAGTAATGTGAAGTGAGTTTTTCTCTTGACTTCCACAATAAATATACTAGTTGTGCAGTAAATGTACTGGTTGTGCAATAGCTAGGTAGGAAAAGAACATGTACAGTACTCATCTACTGTTAAAGAAAAAACTATTTTTGTTTTATGGAATGGAGAAACTGTTCAAGAAGAGTCAACTTTGTGAAAATATGGCCCAGGAAGGCCTACCAAGAAAGGTCAGTACTTCCTAAAATGATTCATTAAATAAATTCAGCCCTAGGGAGGCTAAAGCACAGGCATCTACTTAAATGAGCATATCAGTTCTCTTTACCTAAGATTTTTGAAACAGCGTAGGACAGCACAGGCCGTGAGCAAGCATCAAGTCCTTTCCCTATGTTTAACTGAGGGGAACACAATCCCTATCCTATTCCAGACAGTTCTGTACATCATACTGGCACAAAAGAAACAAAAAAAGTATAAAATAAATCTTCCAGGAGCTTTTACTGGTTTAGAATGTTGAAAATCCATGCCTAGGTTTTTAAGAGCATATAAAATTAGTTGGACTTCTGACTGTTCTTTTCGACCTTTCCTGAAGTTTCTGTTAGAAAACGTGTCCCTTATGCTCCCATAAGGATTTTTCTTCACCTGTTAAAGTTTGCATCCTGAGCTTAAAAACAAACATCAGTCTATACTGGCATTTGAAACAAGGCAGTGGGTTTGGAACAATTATCCATATATGCTCTTTTTAGTGGTTTTTTTTTTCTCTTTTAAAGCAAACTCCCCAACAATTATGATGAACAAGTGGAGGGATGCATTCAGCAGCAGGGAGTCACTAATGACCATTTCTGTCCTCACCAGTAAATAGCACAGCAGATAATGGAAATAACTTTTATTTCTCAGGATTGCTGAATGAAGAAATCAGGCAAAGACACATTTAAAATCTTCTCCCTTAATTAGCATGCGTCTGGCAAATATATAACACTGTAAATATCATATTATCTCTGATGCTGTAAATGAAGAACAGTGAGTGGAGAGATACTGATACAGATAGGGAGATAAATTAGCTTGATAGATGGTCTCCTGGTGTTTGTCACTCCCAACTACTGTAATTGCTACTACATTTGAATACGTGTCAGTATGAAATCACAATTTAAAATAAATAGTTTAAAATACACGTGTCTGAAGTAACTGTTCAAACAGCTTTTTCCAAGAGACAGAGAAAGGAAAAGATGCACTCACCAAAAATAATTTTTTTTTCATAAAATGGGAAAAAAAAACCCAGAAAAAGCAATGAGATAGTGGATAGCCCCAAAGCTTTTACTCCTCATTCCTCTTCTCATTTGCCTCTCTTTTTTTTTTTTTTAATTAATTTTATTATTTCTGTATGTGTTGATTTCTAAGATAAGTCCATAGTAATTTGACAGAAAGTTAATTCTTTACAGGTTTTTTGATTAAGCACCTGTAAAACTGAAACTTCCAAAACCATGTCCCTTTTGGAAACATGGGCATACAACTGTTTAATATAAAAGACCTTCAGACATGACCTTCAATGCTGTGTAAAACTGCATTGATTTTCCCGTCAAACATTACTGAAATGCCCTGGGCTTTAAGAGAATTAAGTATGCCACAAAGTAAAGCTGGGATGGTGTCATTTTTGGAAGACTGTACTGCAGGTTTTAGTTCAGGCATGTTGTGAGGAACTGATCTGGAAACTTACCACTGGCATGGAACTCACAGCAGTGTGACAATCAACTTTGTGTGGCTGTAAAAAGTCCTGAGAAAAGGAAGGACTTGACTTGAAAAAGTGCTGAGCAGTCCCAAATCACACGGCAGGTTGTTTGTCTATTGATGGGTGTAGGTGGACATTGCACTGACTGAGGAACTAAAACTGAGATGAGACTAAGCAGGACTATAGGTAATCCTGATCAACAATTTACTACTTCAGAGAATGAACAGACACGTTCCATGCAAATTACTTTTAAAAGTCCTGTGCTCTTTGTGGACCAGAAAGAACATAAATAATAATTGGCTGTATAAAAATGATTTTTCTCATGTCTACCAAACTGTTCTGGACAGAGAAGCCCTTCTACCTTTCATGTACATGTAGTGTCTGTCAAAATAGAAGCAAGATTTGTATTGTAGGACTGAGTGTAGGTCTGAAGAGGATGTTGATAGGTACAAGGTCATGACAGTGTGATGGCTCTGAGACCTCTTCCCAAGCCAGAGGTCCCAGGCAGTGCCTTCCTCTGACTACATATCCTTCAGAAATCCCTCTGATTTCCCCTTTCTACTGCCATGCTATAGATGCCTTACTATTCCTGCAAAAGCAATTTTGCCATATTTGTGATCCAACAGTTCAACGCCAAGCCCCAGCCTGACCAAATCATTGTCTGGGACATACTAGCCTTGAATGAGTGCATGAACATCTTTTAGTGCTTGTGTTTGGGGGATTAGCAATATCATTTCTGTTATATTTTCACATGAAACACACTACTGATGATTTTCTATTTTCTTCTGCCATACACTAGCTAAAACTTCTTTGTGCCTTGTGCTGGGATTTTTTTTTCCATTCTTCTCAATATTGAAACTAGAGCTTAAGTCCTCTTCATTAAAATAACAGTCTCCTAGGCTTGCTTTCTTCAAATGATGTCAAGACCTATGCAGTCAGTTTTTTTTTTTTTTTCCACAGGATTTGTAATGCATTCACTTTTGAGTAGCGATCAAGCTGTGACAGATCAAGAAATCCTCTTGGAAAAGGAAAAGCCCATAATTGTGACTGGGGCAATTCGTGTGACTCCTTGACCCATAACTGAAGACCCTGTGGCTTTTGCTGTTGCTAGTTCCTTAATAGCCTTTCTGGTTTGTTTCCTCAGATTTATATGAGAGTTTGGATTGATAAGGAGCCAGGCTCCTAGCAGACTGCAGGTCACTACTCTTTGAACTTTCAGGTTTCTGAATTTTCATCATTTTGCTGAAAGGTTAACGAGGCAGCTCTTCTCCAGTTACCTGTCTTACGCACTACAGATGAGGTAAGGATGCAGGACCTTACAGAGGTCCTCTCCACACAGCCTGCCAGGAAGTCTTCAGAGAAATCAAATTAAAGGTTGAGACCTAGCTCCCAACAGGAAGCGCAAGGAAACAAAAAAGAGTCCCTGTCTAAAACACAAGTTACATGAATGTGTCCATTTAGAAACATCCCACTCAAGGAAACAGTTAAGCAGCAGGGACCAGAGTACTGACAGTGTGGGAACTATCTCAGTGCCTTCATCACCACAGGGCATCATCCCACTGCTAGAAAAGCACATTTCTGACAGACCACCTTTACTGCATTAAGCAGTATGAGTCTACTACCTCCCCCTGCACTAAGACTGCATAATTCTGAGTTGAGCCCAGACAGAAGACAGCAGAATCTCTACCTTAAAAGCAAGAGAATGACACTGTTTCCAGGATTTCTTTTGATCCTAGTTTATTTAAAAGTCTCATTTGCCTTGTTTTTAACTCTGTTGACTGAAGGTTTCTCATAGTCCTTTTCGCTCTTTTTATATATTTTCTACAGCTCTTAGTTTCTAACTTACATGATTTATATTCATTTCATTCTGGTCATGGAACCACACTGGTTCACTTAAAGGCTTACTTTTGATAAGTAAATGCTTATTTCATAAATATTAAACAGAAGAATGAACAGCATTCTCATCCAAATCTTATAATAAGAACTATGTTGAGAGTTTACTGCATGTTTATACACATTTTAAAATAATGAACCACAGTCAGAACACTTTGAGTAGTTATGGATATATTCCCTCTGTTCCATTTTTAAAATACATATACATAAGTATATAAAGTGAACATAATTTTGTACCTGTTTTTTTCTCTTACTAAGTTGCTTTTTAGGCAGCGTGGATATTTTTCCACATATTTGCAGACTGTGGATTTTGAATATGACATGAAATAGTTCCAATTTTTGTTCTCGACTGATTTGATTCATAATTATTTTCAGCATTTCTAAGTTGGCCCTATTAAAGCACCAAGTCTAGAACACGCTGGTTACAGAGTCATATATTTGATTCTGTTTACACATAAGAAATGTAAATCAGACTCTACCACTTCCATTGAACTAGACACCACTAGACTGATAATCAAGCCCTTTCTGTGGTACACAAGGCTCCTAGGTCAAACACACTTACAGGTCAGGAAATATCCACTTATAGTTTCACAGTTGTAGGAGCAGAAGAATAATTTTTGTTGAAACATCTGTCAGAGAGAGAAAGCTCTTCCCCACCAAAGCTCTTCCCCACCCCACACATTATTAAAGAGTACTTTTGGAGCTCACTCTATGCTCAGATTTGATAGAAGGAAGAATATGCTCACTGTATCCACATTGTGATCTTTCTGTTGGAATGGTGGCATACCTTTTGGTTCCAGGTAGTCAATGACATGGGAGCAGTGAATGAGCAAGAGCACCCTTCCTCCATTGTTTTTTTGGTTTCATTTGTTCTAAAATACAAAGTTTTTAAACATTTGATTAATATGCCCCTTCCTGCTCCAGCGAAGAAATAAAATGTGAGCTCATAAGCAAGCAGTCTGAATATTTCTCACCAGTTGCCCATACATCATCATATAAAAAGTCTTTTTTTTTTTTCTGGTATTTTGATTCATTTTGTTCTCAACATTTAGATTTCGAACTAAATAGGAGCTGTTTTTTTTTGTGTCTCTTGCTTTGTCGACTTATTGACAATGGCTGTATTTAGGCTAATGTCATGAACATCAGTTTTTTCTGGGCAGAGCAGATCATCCAGACTGCTTAGTTACCTGTGGTCACAGAAGGGAAACAATGTTCCATGAATCCAAACTTCCTTTTTTCTCATATATTAAAATCTATTAAAATAGAAGGCTATGCTATCTTTCCTTCTCTTAAAGCCATATCATGTAAATAATATACATAAGTATGTCAATGCTACAAACCTGCATACATATGTATCTCTAGGTCTGTATTTGTTGTGAATTCCAAATTTCTATACTGTCCTTATAACTTGTCTATCCAAGGAACAGGGTGATACTTGTCTGCAAAAAAAGTGCCAAATGAGCTCCTAGAGATTAAAATTTCCTTCAAACTGTTTACAAAATGTATTCCCAAATGCAATGAAGTCAGAGAGAATGGATAATGAAGATCAGGAACACACACAGTTTTCATTTACATTGACAAAATGTTAAGCTAAAAATAATTTAATTCACAATAGCCTAATGCTGTCTCTGCTCATGAAAACATCTTAATCATTTGGCATTTTTGTATTTCCTAATAAAATAAAGATCATTGCAAAATTCCAAATACTTATGCTTGAAAGATTTTCATAGCCCAGCTCAGATAGATTAATATAGATGATTTATAAAATATTAAGCATCAGTAATGAAATGATGTTACATCTTGCAGTCTAGGGGCTTTCTTGTGGGTCATTATTTTAAAACATGTATAGACACAGTAAACTCTTAACAGTAGTTAAAGTGAGATTTTTGGTGACAATTTTACAATACATTTAAATCTTAATATTTATGAAACATGCATTTACTCAATAAAATAAGTCTCTAGGAAATGCAGTGTAGTGCAGTGGCTAGAATGCAGACCTATGAGTCAGAAGTTTGCATTCTATTTCTGGACATGCCAGAAGGCTTTTTCTATAATTATCAGCATCTATATTTGTCTTTTTTTTTTCCCTCACACTCTTTTGTCATATATTTGGAAAATCACAAGAAAGAGAAGTAATTATTTTAGAGAGAGAGTGTTGCCATCCATTTTGAGTTGTATCCTGGCACTTAGAGAAAGCATGCCTCAGTATTTTCAAATCTTGAAATATTATTCCTTTTTTAATCCCGTTCATTCAACATTATGCACATAGAATAACAGTATCTATTAATAGATACCAAACATCCTGGCTAGAGATACAATATTTATGAAGATATTTAGCCAAAATACAGAAAAGTCACAATTTTTCTCATGCAATTCTACTGCATTGCTCATTTAGACAAAATCAATTGAGTAACAAACCAATCAGGCTTCAGATTAGATTTGCTTAGACTTGAGAGGCAAATACTGAGACTTGGGTCTTCCCGTTGGCCCTTGTACCCTAAGCATCTACTTCAGGCCTTCAACATCTTTTAAGACAGTAAGATTCCAGTTACCAATGATGCTGTATTTCAAGTGAGAGTCTAGGCAAATTTTCTGTTCATCTCTTGCTATAAGAATCACGTTTTCACCACTGGTTTAGAGAGAAAGAGATTTGAAATTTGAATCTGTTCTTATTCCAGAACAGAACAGAATGCTGAAAACTTCAGTGAATTCAATGATATTCAGTTAGAGATTTTTACAAAGTAGTATTCATTCACTATAAAGGAAGTCATCTGATTGTGATTTTTATTGGGATATCTGGTGGCTGGGAAACAAAAGTCAAAACATCAGCTAAAAGCAATAAACTGCATGATGTTAAACTGAAAAAAAATCTCTAAGACATTATAACAATCAAATATATTTCCAATGATGCCAACACAATGAGAAAAACAATGTTATAGCTACTGTTGCATGAAAAATACAATTTATTGAAGCAATTTGTCTTCAATATGTATTGCATGAAAAATATATTGATAAAAGGACGGGCACAGGCAGCATAGCTTCAGTTACACTTTGGAAATTTCAAACATCTATATTAGGACAGAAAAAGCAGACAGGAGTAATTTACAGTAGTTTACCTTTAGTACTATAACCTTTATATATAGCATATTTTTCAAGATATTAGTAGAGTGGAGCATGGGAAAGATGACCAGAGCCAATTTGCATAATCTTTCAGGATTTTGCTTCTCTGAATAGCCAACTCACAAATATTCACACTAAAAGACTTTCCAATGTAAAATGTTAGGTTTACCACCTATGTTCCACGGGACCAGGTTTTCTCTTCAATTTTTGATTGTAATTTCAGCATGCAACTGGAGAATATATATACTTCTGTCATTATCAGTACATTTTGTTCTCTTGTACAGCCTTTTGAAAAATTATTTTGTTTTTAAAAAATATAACAACTCTATCTAATAGAAAGTTCTGCGGTTGCTTCCATACTCTGTGTCTGCTCTACTTTTCACTCTGCATATTAAAACACGTTATCATTCTTTGCTGTGGCTCTACTCAGCTTCATGAAGATATCCCAATTCTTGTTTGAACCTTTCCCCAATTACTCCTGTAGTTTTTGACAGTCTAAACGCATCATATTCATTAGTTACTCCAGTTGGTTTTCTATCACCTTGTCTTTTGTTTTTCTGTTTCCAGTCACCAAGTGTAGTTCTCCAGTGGTAGATAATGAAAATTTTCTGTTCAAGCACACAGATATCTCCAAAATTTTACAGATAAAGGTAAAGAGCAAAGAATGAGAGTAAGATTTCTGGTAGGATTCTCCATGGATGCTAAGTCCAAGATCTATAGGTCTCCTTTATCAAATATCATCTTCCTGATGTAAGATGTATAAGATAGTAGTCTGAGTCAGTCTCTTCAGTCTTGTATTCCTTCATAGTAGGGCCCAGATTTTTGTTTCTGAACAGTTTTAATTTATTCCCTGATGGTATCTAACCTATTGGGTCTTTTTTGGTCCATTCTGATTTGTTGTAGACTTACAAAGTAGCTGTTTTTCTTTCTTCCTTTGGAGACATATTTGAGAAGACATCCTGGTGATCTTTACTTACTCAGTGCTTCTGCAAGTGAGCAGGTAACATCTTCCAAAGAGACACTTTCCTTTTATATCCCCGTTTTTCTATTATTTTTCTATTCACTGTATGATGAAGAAAAAATCTTTCACTTACACTACTGTTTATCACATAATCTACTACATTTTCTTATGCTAAATAAAAAAATTCTATACTATCATTAGCAACAGTGACTGCATAAGAGACTCTTAAATTCCTAATAAACTGTAAGGAATTATTTTATGCAATTATTATAACCATTCCCTGTAACTCTGTGACACCAAGCAGGGATCTGAATTTCTTTCTATGGATTTTGAAGTTTTATTTTTTAAAACTTTAGCAGAGTTTTTATAAGGGCAATTCGCTGTGGGTACTTCAGACACCAGAGTGTTTAAAATCATGTTCTTTAGAAGAACATCAGAAACGCTATTAACAAATATATTGAAGTCCATTTGTCACAACCTCACTTGGTATGCCATATTTAGCAGATACTGATTTTACATGTGAGAAACATTTGAAACAGCACAGAAGTAGTGTCCAGAGTACTATTTCTGGATAAAGAAAAAGACAATTTCAAACCAATGTGTATTATTGTAAACAAATAAATTAATGTCATCCTTTTACAAGGATCTGAAGTTTTCTTTAATATGCCTGAATTACAGAGTTTCTTGTTACAAGCTTTTCTTTGCTTTAAAGTTGTTTAACTGTTCCACAGCACTTCAACTTGTTTTCTTTATGGCATTTTTCGGTTTCCAGGGGAATTCAGTTTTTCCTGTGAATGTCTACAATTTCTCTGTTTTTTTCTCTTTAACTTTTGGGCACCACTTTTCTCAGTCTCCTACAGTGTAAATTCTTTCATTAAGGCATAGTATGTGTGACTGCAAATTGTTATCGTACTGCTGGGTTTCAGTGTAAACATGCTGATCCTCTGAAGTTTACCTATGCTAAAAGGTATATTCAGCTGTACAAGAGTTAAGAAGCCCATTTCTGTGTTTATAGCAGCATTTAAAATGTGTATTTAAAAGTAAAAAATATTTGCAGCAAGGGATGAATTAACATTTAGAGGTAATTACTTAGTTGTATTTTTAAAGAAACCTTTCCAATGCCACAATAAATTACATGTATTTTAAAAAAAGAGTCAAACTATTCTTCATAGTGGGATAATGGATGCCTTTAATGACAAGTCATATAATGTGCATTCACAAATGAATATTCATGCTGCAAGTGTTCACAGATACTGATAATATTTCATTTATTCTATGTGGGAGCAAAGCAATCATGTACCAAATCTAGTGAATAATCAAAGAGCAAGTAGATCAGAGACAACTCAGGGGATGAAACCTTTTCAGATAAATCATTTGTTAAACAATTACAGTTAATGAGCTGATTCATAAAAATCAGGCTATTCATTGATAATACATCAAGTGACTAAAAGTCTATGTTTGATGGCTACATTATTTGCTATGAATAGTTAATCCATTTTCAACTGTAAAGCTTTAATTTTTCTTTTAAAGTGTGAACAAATATGGATGGAATTATCTCTGAAATTTAAAAAAATTGAGCTTTCTTCCATTTTGTACCAACAGGTTTCCTACTTGATTTTGAACAAGCCACTTATTGTCAGATCCTGCTATACTTGTTCACAGTGACCAGCATTCCTTCATTACTTTGTCACTATTTGTGGTTAAAGGAGTCTAGGAACATGTGATATACTTTTGATGGCTGTGCAGGAAGATGAGCCTGAGATTCTGGCATGCAAGCTGTTTGCTCTACCTTATGTGAGCTCCTAACCAGTCTTCCCTACTCCACCATTCCCAGCAGCCTACTCTCTGAGATCCCTACTTTAATGCAGTCCATTAGCATTCCTGTCTAGCTCAGTTTATTCCAATACAGTGATCTTGTTTCACTTGTGAGATGCTAAGAGTGAGATATTATGGAAGCAGGCCAAGCCTGCTGGAGTACCCTTTGTGATGAGTCATTTTGAGCATTGCCAGTGTCAAGTGCTTGTCAATGCAGCTTTAAGGCTTGAAGCATATCCTATCCCTGTACATAAGCTCCTCTTCCTGGAAAGCTAGGTGACACACACTAGATTACAAAGTAGCAGGTAAGCAGTGTAGGTGCTCAGCAAATAGGTGCTCCAGCTTTTGTTCTGGACCAAAACAAAAATGGTAGCACTGGTGTGTTCTTAAATCCCAGCTTCAACTGGAAGATGTATCATGTCGCTTTAACCTAATTTTTCAGAACCCGGATCTTGTCCTCAGTTTCATCTGTTTTCTGTTAATTGTCAGCTAGAGAGCCAGTCTAAGAACCAAAGCTTTGAGACACATCCTTCCCAAATGCACTGGTGCTAGCACAGCTACCACTTGCATTAGAAACATCCCTGCAAGTGCTTTCTTTGCTCAGGAACTAACTGGTGGACTGTGTGTAGCTAACTTATTTGAAGCCCTGGAGCCAAATTACATGAGGGAATAATAACAGACAATGCTAGCAGGAAAACAGGAGCACCTGGGTGCAAACATAGGCTTGAGGAGAAATTAAGTGAATTCTATAACCTTTGGAATGAGACTCTTTCTCCTATGTAAAGTGAGGCAAATGATTGCGAACTGGTGGTCAGACCCTTTTTAAGCCTGTGAGATTTGTTTTTCAGATGTGCTGAATATTTGCCAAATCAGTGGTTCCTGCTTTTGAACTACTTCAGAGCTAGCTAAGAGATACTAGCCTTTATAAGGAGGATGGGATGTTTAGTGCAGGGTCAAAGGCAGGATGAGTAAAGGAGATGAGAGTTAAGAACTCAAAACAAGGTAATCTGAACTGGAAAATAGCATACAAAGAGCACACAGCACTTAAGCCACCATAGTCAGATAAACAATATTTTATAGATAACAGAAAGAATTAATAGATAACTTTGTAAAACTCAAAGCAAGGACCTAAAACAGAGCTATTATGTTGTGGGTCTAGACCATATGACAAAATAATAACAAGCACAATAAAAATCTTCAAGACAAGTATGTGGTAGGGGAATGGGTGTTAAAATGACCTTTATGTGTTTAGCCCCCTAGACATAGTAAGGTTTAGCAGAAATGTTTGCAGGAAGAATAACAAAAGTAAGTTAAAATGAGGTAAAAATATAACTTGATGCTGGTGAAGATACCTCATAGTATACTGACCTCACACCTTTCTTTGTTAAGGAATTGATTTTACATATTAGAGATACTGCATTGTCATAGTCTGCTTTTTCTTCAGCTTGATGTGAAATAGGAAACTATCAGTTACACTGTAGAAGATGCAGTTTTTATAGAAGTATTATAAGATTAGTAAGGAAAAAGCTTGAGAGCGAGCTCTAGACTGTGCTGAAAGAGCATCTATCTGGGTGTAGAGTGAATACTCCTCAAAGATTGGTCTTGAGAGAGAACTCATTAAATATTTTTATTAATGACCTTGACACCAAAAATGCCAGTGTGTTAGATGTGCTGATAACATGCAGTTATGAGGCACTGACAATATTCAAAAGTTAGAATATCATTCAGGGTACCCTTCACAAGGTTGCTGACAGCTGAAGTGGCACAAATAGTGTTCAGTACAGTGGCTGGAAGTGGGACTAGGGATGAATAGCACAAATTTAATTAACAAACTTGGAATTTGTCAACTCTTAAAAAATGATGAGGATAAAAGACACTGTCTCTTGTAACATCCTTACCAGAAAGCTCAGAGAGTGTAGGTTGGATGAGGAGGATCGAGAGCTGGCTGAATGACAGAGCCCAGAGGGTGGTGATCAATGGCACAGAATCAAGTTGGAAGCCCGTGGCCAGCGGAGTTCCTCAGGGATCAGTTCTGGGGCCAGTCTTGTTCAACATCTTCATCAACAGCCTGGATCAGGGGACAGAGTGTACCCTCAGCAAGTTGGCTGATGGTACCAAACTGGGAGGACTGGCTGATACACCAGAAGGCTGTGCTGCCATTCAGCGGGATCTCGACCAGCTTGAGATTTGGGCAGAGAGGAACCTCATGAGGTTCAACAAGGACAAGTGCAGAGTCCTTCATCTGGGAAGGAACAACCCCATGCACCAGTACAGGCTGGGTGTTGAACTGCTGGAGGGCAGCTCTGCAGAGAGAGACCTGGGAGTCCTGGTTGACAAGAAACTAACCATGAGGCAGCAATGTGCTCTCATGGCCAAGAAGGCCAATGGCATCCTGGGATGCATCAAGAAGAGTGTGGGCAGCTGGTCGAGGGAGGTTCTTCTCCTCCTATATTCTGCCCTGGTGAGGCCTCATCTAGAGTCCTGTGTTCAGTTCTGAGGTCCTCAGCTCAAGAGGGACAGGGAACATCTGGAGAGAGTCCAGAGGGCTACGAAGATTATTAAGGGAATGGAACATCCCTCCTATGAGCAAGAGCTGTGAGACCTGGAGCTGTTTAGTCTGGAAAAGAGCAGACTGAGGGAGGACAATATTAATACACATGAATACTTAAAGGACAGGTGTCAAGAGAATGAGGCGTCTTTTTTCTGCAGCATCCCAGTGACAGGACAAGGGGTAAGAGGTACAAGCTGGAATACAGGAAGTTCCACTTGAACATACATTAAAGCTTCTTTCCTGTGAGGGTGAGGAAACTGGCACGGGCTGCCCAGGAAGGATATGGAGTCTCTTTCTCTGGAGGTTTGCAAAACTCTCCTAGATGTGTTCTTCAGTGATCTGGTCAAAGTGAACCTGCTTTAGCAGGGAGTTGGACTAGATGATCTCTAGAAGTCCGTTCCAATCTCTATAATTTTGTGATTCTGTGAAATAAACCAGAGTATTAGTTTGTTTTGGGCATATATGAGACAATAGTCTGACATACATAGCTTCAAAGATATGTGTGAAAGTTTAATATAGCATCTCCATTATAGAAAAGTATTAGTGCTAATATCTATGACTGTGTCTACAATATTTATATTCTATTCTGGATGGTTATGTTTAATGAAGATGAATCCAGACTTGAACAGGTGCGGAGCAGGAGGATTAAAATGAATGGGTAATGGCAAACTTTACCTAGAGAAAGGAGATAAGAAGAGAATAGTTTATTTAATTGAGAGCATAGTATATGTAGTTTTGTAAAAATAAAAAAAAAAGAAACCCTGAATGCTGTCTGTAAGTAAATCAGTTAACATGGAACATGGACAATATTGTCACAAATGAAAAGGATATAAAGTGAATCTGGTTAAGTTTGGTCTGGAAGTTAAAAAGGGTCTGGAAAGTGCAATATTAATTTTTTTTCTGGAGTTCAATCTAGATAGAAAGTAGCTTCCTACAGTAAAAAAGAAAGGTGTTTGGACTGTACGATCACATCCTGATTTGATTTGATCCTGTGGGAAGACATTCACTATAAAAACCCGTGGGACATCTAGTTTGGAACTGGCCATCAAGATGAAGCCTGGGAAGGCAAGGACTTCTCACGAGGCTTAAAAGTGATATCACTGTGAAGTGCAGGCAAGGTTAAGTAATAGAAGACGGCATATGGATAGAGGCAATAATATGTGAGGGGACAAATCTCGTCTCGTCTGGAGAAAGAGTGAGACAAAGTTGAGGAGACTAGCTATATACAATGAAGGTGTGGATAAGCAACCTGAAGAAAGAAAAGGGCTGGGAACAAGAAACCGGAGATAGGAAAGAAATCAGCAGCAAGACTGATCTTCAGATAGACTGTGATCAACATAGACTGGTTCTCCTCAGAACCCAGAAAAGAACCAGAGATTCCTGAGTGCTGCCACTCCTGTGTTGACACAAAATATCTGTGAAAACTCATGTTGCTTCTTGCTGCAACAGGTCTACATCTAATACAGTTTATTATCATCCCTAATCACAGGCATCTAGCTGTGAGTCCTCATTATCCTGTCCATACCAGTGAACCCAACAACTGTCACTACAATTCTCCTGATTAAAAAGCTATATCAGTGAGATACTAAAACCAACATAAGGTTACAGGAGACTCACATCAGAAATGAACATTAGGAACCCTATAGTGGCATGCTGAATAGTTATTTCAGTTGCTGTAATGTCAGGATGCTCTGAAAAAGTCCAAGAGTTTGTGGAAATTCTGGTATAAGGAAAATAACTCTCAGTCAATTTTGATCTAATTAAAGAACTGTGAAAAGTATCTGTTTTTAACTGAATTATAATTATATCGAGATAAAATCTTTCCTTCAAGACAGAGTTGCACATTCTGATCTTATTTGTTTTCAAAGCAAAACCACCACCAAAATTATCTAGTTTTTATTTGCACTATTTAGTGTTTAGAATTCTTTAAATGTACACTGTGTCCTTATTTTGGGGCTCCTAAAATAAGCTTCATTAAAAACCACACAGTTTTCATGGGGCAGTTAAGTTCTATAGATGATCCAAAATGAGTGAAGCCTTGGAAAGAACAAGGCTGGCTGCAATTTAGTTCAGGATTGTGTTCAGAAAACACAAACCTACTGCAACAAAAAATGTCTGAGATTAAAATATAAAAAAGAAAATAATTGGAGAGATAAAAAGATGCTGTAAAACTTCTGAACATTCAGTCCTTACTGCATTTTTTTCACTGCTTTAAAAAACACTTGAGATGCGTAAGACTTATTTTTTTTTTTCCACAGGGCAGGAAATGTCAGCAGGTTGGTAAATCTTCCTAAATTCCAACATGACTAGAAATAGCCACAAGAGAATTACTGAATATCTCCAATAAAATTATGACAGTTTATCATGTCAGCATCTACCTTCCTTATATTTTTTGGCTTTTAAAGAAACACAGACATTTTAGCTGGGTGCAAACTGACAAATTATTTGATGGACATTTGTGCATCATCCAGCAAGGCAATTTGTGCTGGTAGCAGGCAAAAAGAAATTAACATTTTTTGAGATCCAGAGAAACTACAATATTTGTTCTCAGGCAGACCAAGTTCTGATATTAGGACCAACTTCATCTATTAATTTTCCTTTGAAGTTATTTAATCCCTTTTAGAATCTGACTAGGACTACATAGAGCATATATCTTAATTTAACTTTAATTCTATTTCTTGCCTTGTGCTGTTGCCTACCATTTTAGTGATCTCCATACACCTATGTGAGACAGTTTTAATTTTTCTAAATGATTACCTGGGGCAGAATGGGAATACCTAGTTGCTGTATGTACCCATACTAACTTTCTGTGCTTAGAGAAACTATACAGCTGTCCCCATTTTACTTTAAAAAGGCTCTGTTATCCTTTGTCTTCAAAGCATGCAGACATGCTATTTTGATACTGCTTAATACAAGGGCACACCATACACTTGTGTTTTTCCTGGACAGCCTCTCATGCAGTCTTGCTGGAATGCTTTGTCAGCCTTTGATTAGAACAAAGTAAAACTCAAAGGATCAGAGGGCAAATCAAACTGTTTCTGCTTTTTGGCAAGCTAAAGGGAGACATACAATGGACATCTGTCTTGAGGCTTAGCACAGAGAAGAATAAAGAATGGGTCTAAGTGTGGTATTAAAGGATAACAGAATACCATAGCATGCCCAGGGTAGTGGTTATTATTAAAGCTTGTTACCAAAGGTGGGATATCAGTTGGCATAAGTGATATCCTGAGAGTGGCACAAACATAGGTTGGGGCATAATTCTGCAGATATGTGAATGAATGTATGAAATAAATCTTTAATATAGAGAGGAGGGAGGAGAAAGGATTAAGAAACCACAGAGAGTTTTGATCTGTTTCATTTATTTTGGAATTTATCTTTCATGCTTCATCTCAAGAATAAACGCAGAAAATAAAGGTTCAATTGCATGGCAAGCATACATGCACATATGAACTCTGGTCCAGGGAATGCAGCTAATAATAGTAACAATATACTGTGAGCGTTGCTCTATGGGCTGACAAACTAAATTTATCTCCCCTGGCAAACAGATTTGCATTTTCCTTGCAGGGCCATATCTTCATTAGTGTGGTCTGCGCTAACCAGCTGGAATCTTCAGTTGCTTTCAGCCTGAAAGCTGAATACAAAATTGAATAAGCTTTTTGATAGCAGCTTTCCCTGCCCTGCCCTGAGTATTTATGCCTGTGTACTAAATCCATATAGCTTGATATTGCTTTGTATCTATAGTATTCAGTGGTTTAATCAGGATTTTAGTTTTGTCATTGACATCATCAAGAGACAGATTCTAAAATTTCTTATTCCTGGCATTGGCTTGTGCTGTTTCAAACCATGTCTTCCTTCTACAGACAGATGATTAAGAAAAGGTACCCACTTGTGCATTTAGGTCGTGAGATTCAGTGTAAGTAGTTATACAAGAAAGTGCCAAAGGCACAGAAAATAGGATGGTAAGGGTATCTGGGGAATTGTCTTTTGCTCACTATCGATGACTCCGGTGCTTAGTGATTAGCCACAGCCATCGTTACTATTTTCCCTGTTTCTTGTTAAATTCAGATCAAAATAGCACCACGCCAAGACCATCCCCAAGTGTGCCCTAGGACATCTGATCACTACTTTCTGAAAGTGGTGGTGTGCCCTCTTCCTTGGTACAATCTTTTGTTCTGTTGCACAAACTTCTAGTTACTCAATGTTACCAAAACAGTAACAAAAAGCATTTAAAAACTTATGCAATGTGATGACTTGTCAACATAAAGATTTATTTTCTCACAAGGTCAATATTGGCAAAAGCTTTAATTCTGACAATATTTATCTATTATTCAAAAAAGTCTGATGTTCAGCTCAACAGGTGGTGATTTCCACTTAGTATTTAGCCGCATCCATTGGTAAAATCCAATACTTCAGCAGTGAAAGCCTTGTAAAGACAACAGCAATGATCATGTTTTTCCTTATCATTCCTATTGCATAATTTTTCAACAGTGAAGGCTTTAACAAAGCCCTTTGAAAAATTAATCACTACTTCTATTCTGTGCATAGATAGGATGACTTTGGGAAAATTAAACCCTGTGAGTATCCTACACTTTAAAGAATTATTATTGAAGAGTATGGGATGGAATAGGTAGTCATGTCAAGGGAATACCTGTATCACTACTACTTTCTTTATAATCATATATAGTATAGAAACACAATTAATGATTGTGAAGTTCTGCTTAGTTTTTGTCAAAATGATTATCTTTTTTCAAGAGAACAATAAAAATTAATCCCATGTTTGGAGTCAAAGTATAAATTTCAGTGCAAAGGAGAGCCTTTGAGGGTGGCAATACTGAAAGTGTATTTTTACTCTGATTTCTTTTTAATGCTCTCATTTTCTTTCTTTGAATATTAATCTATATTTCAGTCTTAATTGACTCAAATCTAACTTCTTAGTATTACGTCAGAAAAAAAGTGTGCAACATAAATAAAACTGGACATCTTGGGGTCTGTGTTATGTTGAAAGTTAGATTTCAGATTTAGAAGAGATGACTTGGCTTTTCTATGGGAATATATAGGGATGTGTTAAACAAACTAGAACATTACATACATCTAGCTGTTTAGTACAATGACATTCAGAGAAAAGCTTTCAATAGCTCAGAGGTTCTCAATGCTTCTTATTCACATAAGCAAACTGGTTAGTGCATGCTGTGAACCATAAAAAGCTGGAGACAACAAGATTAATATACCTATAGAAAGTAAGCTTTACCAACATGTTTTGTATATGAATTGCGAAGAGAGTCAAGTATGTTTATTCTGCAGCACACATCACCAGACACCCATGGGAGTGAGATGGACTCTGTAGCTATCAGTAAAATGGCATCTGTGACTGGTTTTTTTTAGCAGTCAAGAATCTGTTTCATTGTCCATCCAATACATGTTGCCAGGTCTGATTGAAAGAAGCAGTAGCACTTCAGGAAGTTAGTGACAGAAAGACTCCCCTTCCTCTTTCGTTATTCAGTGACTCTCCTCTTGAAAAGTCCTGAAAAGAAACAGAGCAAGAAGAGACAGATGTGCTCAAAGACATGTACAAGTCTTACAGAACCCAAATTCACCTGCAAGGGCTGCATTCCAATCATCTTCCTCGACATATGTCTCCTGGGTGTGAAAGCCTTTACAACATGTAGCTTGCCCCTTACCCAGCTAACAAACATACTTAAGCATTAAAAAAAAAAAATCCAACTAAGAAAAAATGCACAAAATTAAATTCTGCTGTATACTTACCTGGCAGGGGAGACACCATGATCAGGCAAGTGGCTTTCCCAGGGTGAAGTGAGGACTATGTCCTGCACTCTGGGTGTGCTGACCTCTGCAATTTCCCCAAATGTGGGAAACTCAACTGCATAATTTGTGGTAGTGGGAATTTAACTTTCTTTTTTTTTTTTTTTCCCAGCTCAAGAAGGACAGAGAACTTCTGGAAAGAGTCCAGCACAGGACCACCAAGATGATCAGAGGACTGGAGCATCTTACTTATGAGGAAAGGCTGCGGGAACTGGGGCTGTTTAGTCTACAGACTAAACACCTAATTAATATTTATAAGTATATATATGGTGGATGTCAGGAGGTTGGGACATCCTTTTTTTCAATGATATTGAACAGCACAAGATATTGAACAGGACAAGAGGTAATGGACAAAAGTTGGAACACAAAAAATTCCTTTTAAATACAAGGTAAAGCTATTTCACTGTGAGGGTGAGGCAGCATTGGCACAGGCTGCCCAGAGGGGTTGTGGAGTCTCCTTCTCTGGATGCCTTCAAGACCCACCTGAACCTCATTGTATGGGACCTGATCTAGGTGGACCTGCTCCTGCAGAGGCGTTGGACTAGATGACCTCTAAAGGTCACTTCCAATCCTTATCATTATGTGATTCTATGAAGATATGCGATCACATTCTTTTTTTTCTATGTAGCTGGTAAGCTTTGATACCATGCCTATGAACTAGATTTGTGAGGCTCATACATGACTTAGTAACTTGAAAAGATGAATTAATTAATGAGTTAATTAATTAAGTGCAGTGATAGCCTATCTAGGTAAATTCACCTCAACATTTCATTTATTTCTCATTAGGCTGAATGCTTTTCCTGGGTTAAGCACCTTCTGCTAAAGATCCCTTTGCTGTTGAGAAGATTCTCTAAGATGAAAGGGTTTACAGTATGATAAAAGAAATACAGACCCAAAACAACACAAATGATACGAATGTAGTTAGAACACCATAAAGTACTTTTCAGCTCCAGCTGTCTACTGTCAATAGTAGTCTCCCGCATTAACATACTACAGTCAGTGTGTTCAACTCATTTTCTGATAAACTGTGTTGCCACATCTCCACTGAAAGCAATAGGCAGCATGTTACAGTCTCACAAGAGCCCAAAGACTTTCTTCCAACTGTCTCTTCCAAGAAGGTAAAAAATCATGCACAGTTAATTCACGAGGGGCAGCATCTCTTTTATTTCTTTTAATAATAAATGTTGCCAGTTTTTAAATTTAGCTTGTACTCCAGGCCAGAACCTAAAAACCTCTACCTTGGTTAGATGGGAGTTTAACAAAGACTTTGTTAAGCCTGATGGAACTCTGCTTGCTTTTAGACCAGAGCCTAGTTTAGTGCTGAGTCACAGGTGCCTAAGGATGTTCAATTCTGTCTCACATACTTAAGTTTGCTTTAATTTATGCAAAAAAAAATTAAAAAAATCAGATATACTTAGTACAAGCATGCTGACATACCTTGATTGTGTCTCAGCACAAGATCTGGAATAATGCTTTTAACCATATGAAGCTCTTTTTCTGTCACTATTTTTCTTTCTAAAAGAGGAGATAGTCACAGGACAGCACACCACAGTTTATTACTGAGGTGGAAATAACACTGGAAGTTGAACAGCTAATTTAGGTTGCTACCAGTTAGAACAAATTCAAAGTTCTTGACCTCTTTTTTTGGGGTAATTGATATGTCACCAACAAGATGCTTGGGCAAAATGATGGCCATGCCCACCGGGGAATAGCTGTAAATGATAGATGTTACTTACATACATCATATCTTATCTAGACACAATGAGGTGTTAGGTGAAAGACATCACACTGAGGCTTTGAGGTGTGCCAGGTACAAGGGTCAGGTCTGAGCTCCAGGTAGCAATTCAATGTGAACAGAAGCATTAATACGTTCTTCCTTTTGGCATTAGGATTTTAGGTCTAGACTGTGAAGATATCTGGTTATTTTTGCAGTCTAATCCTGAAGCAGAGCATCGGCAGACCTTTAGAAGTCCCAGTACACTTAAGCCAATGGGGAGCAGAGCTAAAAAAAAAAATCCCATTCCTTATTTATAGCTTCATATGTCTTACCAAATAAAGTAAAAGTCAATTTAAGTATGAGCAATCATATTCAATGTTACTTAAATGTAGGGTCAACACACCTTCAAAGTAAACTTTAATAAGTGTAAAAGTTTTTAGGATAAGCATCAGAGCAAGGCTGAGCTTTGCTAAACTCTGAAAAGTAATCCAGTGGTTGTGTCTCTGAATCAGATATTATAATCCTCTTAGAAGACTTAAAATGATCCACTCTGAGAGTTATTCTGCCATTTCTGTATTTAACTGATGGCAAAACTTTAAGAGGAAATTTACACTGTTCACAGAATTCTGATCATGAAATGTCATAATGAGAGAAATTTATCCATTTACTCAAAACCAAAGAAATAAGACTTGAAAATTTTATGTTAAGGCTTTTGAAGATGAGTGGTAGATTTCTTTACCTTTGAAAAATCTGAATGATTTGATATATATGTAAGAAAACAAAATATAAATCTGCATGGATTTCTCATTCAAATATCTCTGCTTGACAGAGCAGACTTTTATAAGCTTGTAAGTGTTGCTGGTATTAACATGGAACTCACAAATGCAGTGCAAATATAGAATAATTACTGTGATCGTCTCACTTTGCCTGCAGAGCCAAGTGATGATTACTAGACATGAGCATGGTACCTTGCCCAGACGAACAGATTTTACTCAAGTACCTGTGCACCTTTGTCGTAACCACGTTGCTTGTGAATATTTAGATGTGCATTTTTTGCCAGAATAAACACATGGCAAGTAGGACAGATTCAACCTGCACTGCACAGTCACGATGAAACTAAAGTTTTCCTTCAGCCACTGGTGTAATGGAGCAGCAATTTTTCTAGTAGCATTTTCTTGGTTATACTGTCACTGCATAGACTTTACTACCACTTAAAATAGAAGAGTATGCCAGACTCCTGACCTACCAACCAGGACAGTGGTCCTTTGATTTTACACCATTGATACACCAATGTCATACTGTTATTTTTAAACAGTTGGAACACACCATGCCACCCAATCTGGTATTAGCAAATCTTGCCTAGTCCATTTCTTTTCTTCTGTTGCTCCAGTGGAGCACTTCATGCTGCTTTTCCCTGTCTTTAACATAGCACAAACATTTAAAATACAATCAGGAAAAATGTGGTTTTGTTTAAAAATGGACTTGAGTTCTATATATTTTAAGTATGCTCTTAGCAATAATTAGAAATAGCAGATATCTTTAACAATATAAACCAAGTAAGGTCAAATAAGTTTAAAGGAGAATATTTTTTCCCTCTTTGAGAGGATATCAGCTTGGCAATGGAAACACTACAGCAGTCAAAGAAATAAATGTAGCCTTTTTTATGTACCTTACTGAAACCTGAAGATGCTGCAGAGATTTTACAGATTAGCTTTTGAAAATAAAGTACATCATCATTAAAATACAAATCCATGATGTATTCACATAATTTGGATGATACTCAGCCAATTCCTATCTCTTAATTCACAGATAGATTTTACTAGGTTAATTTGAAGTGACTTTATCAGCAGGACCATAATACACAGGCCTCCTTTCTCTTCAATTAAATAAGTCAAATAATCTCAACATCTAGAACTAGTGCATGACTGCTGAAACGACGGCTAAGCCTTGTTTAGAAAGCCTGACCTCAGCCCCATCTCTGGCACAAGCAGCACGTTCAGCTTGGTTTCCAAAAGTGGCATCCTCAGATGCCCTGAGTCACCTCTGAACCTGTGGGTGAAGATGATAGTGATGACAGTGCTTCTGGAAACATTTCTAACTTCCCACTCAATGAACAAAGTTCCCTATTTTTTTGGCACATGCTAAGCAAGGTTACACTGAACCTCAGGGGAAGGAGGCTCTGGAGGACTTGCACTTTCAGCAAAAATGTGTGGTTTTCTTCCTATTTCAGAAATTTTCACCCATTCATCCTGCATGCAGGCTCTGCTTGCTAGCCTTAAGTGACAGAATGACTCTCTTGCCTATGCAATAAGAAGTTAGTGCTCTTGCTGAAAGAATTGCTTCCATTTTGCACTGATCTATGTGCCTGTTGGGGTCATGAAGATGGTTTGTCAGGCAAAAAGTCCAAAAAAACTTCTTTCTTCCCTTGGTCTGTACCCCTTTCCATTTACATTGCTAGGAATGAACATCATGGAAATAGTAGCTGTTCAGAGACCATGCTGCACCTTGCAGGAAGTGAAGATCAGGTGTCTGCAGGCAATGAGGCAGATAGGCATCCTGGAAGAGAGAGACATGAGCTGCAGAGAGACCTTGCTACAGGACCCAAAGCCTCCTACATCATTCTTAAAATCATCCCTCCCAGCTATCAAAGGAGTCTTAGAGGTAACAAATCTCATTACAAGTAACCTTGCACCACAGCAGTAGTTGATTTTTTTTCCACATGTCCTATGCAGTGTTTACTTCTACAGCAACAGTAGTTCACTTCCATCTTCTTGCAGTTCTGCTTATGCCTCTGCCACTTTGGTTTGAGGATGACTATTTCTAATGCAGCAGTCTCAGCAGCAACAGTTCCAGTTCCATGCTTTAAGCAGTTCTTGCCAACAGTATCATAGAGCTGTTCAGCTCTCTACAGACAAAAAAAAAAAAAAAAAAAAAAAAGGCTAACGTTTGCAAATCAGCATTGTAGGTTTTAATACTCCATTTGTGCTACTTGCAAACATGAGACTTGTAAATGAATCACTGAGGCACAGTAAAACCTCCAGGGAGTGGAGAAATCTGGGTAGGAGCTGCAGCAATCAACAAAGAGATCACACACTCTGCCATTTTACAGTCTCTACCTGTTTTTGTGACATGGTAAAATACTCACATTGATAGATTTGCTTTAAAAACGTTTCTCTATTTTTTGTAGAGACAAATAAGCTATGGTCCATGTAGATTTTTCTTGGAATTGAGCTTCCCAAAAGGTTTTGAAATATGATCCTCTCACATTAGCTTCACCTCAGTGATGTCTGACTCAGCTGTGAATCTTAAACACTCAGGCCCTTTTTTAGACACCTTCCCAATGTAGGGATTGAATTGAATGCAAACTGCTGTATTATGGAGGTTTAGGTCACGTATGACTCTACTGTGCCAGTAATTTGAGTATCCATCAATGTGTTGACAGTGGGTACTTAGATAAATTTTCAATATATAGATGTGCTCTGCTCGCTGAAACACTGAACAAAATACTCAGAGCTGTATATCATCTCTCTAAAGCAGGGAGCGGCTCACATTTGGTCAGATATTTCATGCCGATGGATAAATTACACAGAAAAATTAATACAAACAGACTTACATGGCAGCAACAACTAGGGTTCCTGAGGTAAGCATTAATGCTTAATGTTCCATGTGAACCGCAGAGACGTAGGTTACTCCAGAAACAGTATCTCAGATGTTCACCAAGTACAGGAAAACACTGGATGACAGAATTCTCAGTAAAGCAGGAGGGTTAGAGGACGTTGTACTTAGCCTTTCTTTAGAAAATATGACATGGGTATAAAATCTCCCACTGCTTGTGCTTTACCCACAGGGCTTAATTAGATCTGATGAAGGTTAATAACTAGGAATAGGTAAATCTCAAATTTTACAATGTCTAGATTTTATCTGCATGAGCACCTTTTACTTTAGAGGCCAATTATTCTGCTTTCCTAAATGGAGATTAATTGGGTGACCTGTTCTCAGGGCATGTGGCCTAATGACCCCTCTGTTCAGCTTTGAAAGGGCTGTCTTCCAGGATGCATCATGAAATCTGTTGCTTTTTAGTTATCAGGGGAGGAATTTCACACCATTGCTGTGTCTGGTGAATGAGTTTTCTTACACATCTTGCACGTTTAAAGCACATTATTTAGATGGCAAGGGCTACTGTATCCTTCTGTAACAGAATGATGGGAAGGGGCTGTTCTGTTTTCCTGCAAAGAGCTTTGCCTTTTCTAATCAAATGGGTTTTAGTAAACCTGTTTAAATTCATTGCTTCCCTTGCATATGTAACGCAGAATGCCAGAAAGCAATTGGTGTCAGTAGCCTCTGTCCTGGACACTTAGTACTTTCATCTATAAAGCACTTCACAAACATCACCTAATCCTCATAACGTTCTTGTAGGTAAAGTATTAGAGCTAAGTAAATAGCTCACTACCAACAGTTTAAAGAATTAAAGCTCTTTTTGCATATAAACTATTGACAGCTCCCTGTGGTATTTTGCTTTTTGTTTTTTTTCTTTTTCTTCCAGTCCTCAGCTGTCCACTGCACTGTTTGCAGAACATGTCGAAGTGAGGGGTCTGGCATCCTTTTTTAGGACACATGGCACTGGGGTCTGGCACCCTTTTTTAGGACACATGGCACTATGTGATCCCTTGACCACGTATGGAAACTTTATTTAGAAAAAGTGGATACTAACAGTGGATCTTGTTCAAATTCTTCAGGGAAACCTGCATCATCTTAAGCACGCAGTTTTGTGGGTCAGTTGCAGAGCTGCATGCTACTCAGTGAGAGTTTTCTCACTTCCCCCTCTCACTGACTCCCCTGCTCATGGACCTGCATTCCCATCACTTGTATTGGATTGACTCTAGTGATTGCCAGTCCTATCTGTGAACTGCCATAGACTCCCTGACAGCAGAAAACAAAAGCAGTGGCAACTCAAGCTAGCTAACTGCTGTGTTAGCACATTAAATTGGCTCATACAAAAGTGTGAGGAGTTGGCATAAGGAAGAACTGGAGACCTGGGTGGTCAGGAGGGAGGCCAGGGAGTGAGGAAGGCAGGGCCAGCAGCAGGCAAAAAGATGACAGCCTTTTTGAATGTCTCTCAGTCAGTTGTCCTGTGTGGCAATGGGAACAAGCAATGCTTTTGTTTGCTTCCTTTACGTTGATGGGGTTAAGGAGTCGTGATGTTAAAAGAATTAAAGAGGGAAATAAAGTAAGAATGGAAAAATAGGAAAGGATTATTATAGTATGGGACCAACGGGTCTCTTACCGCCTTTGATAGAGCCAGGAAATTGCACATTGTATCTGTTTCTTTTTTAAATTTATTAAATGAAACATTAGCATCTGATGATTTCCCATGGTCAGTCAATGCCCTCAAGCCTTTGCATTGCACCATCACTGATAGTCCTCAGACAGAAAAATTAATGAATGCAAGACAGATGGGACAGTCCAGAGCTCAAGAAAAAAGAAAGTAGTGAAGTGGATAATTTCCTAACGACTCCTCATCACGTTGTGAATATAATTGAAAATCCAAAGTATAGTTAAGCATAATGTGAGGCCAAATAACCTATCTATTTCTCTCTTCAGGTTTTTGCATGAAATTTTATTTACTTTTCCTGCTTATCAGCACAAATGAATGTAGAAAATAATTTTGTAAGTCTTACAGCCATTGCATGCCAGAAAAATACTCAGTTAATTATATATCACTGCAAATATGTTGCTCTGGATTGATTGCCTTGTTTTGGAAAGCACTTGTATATGAAATATTTGATGAACAATAACAATAGGAAGCAGGCAAACCAAAACCCAAGAGAAGAAATAAATCTGAAGGAAACAGAGTGCAGCAAATAGACTACATAAAAATAAAAGAGCTTTTGTCTCCAGGATGAAATGGTGAATCTTGTTAGTCAGTTGACTCATAGTCAGATCAGATTGTTAGGGGCTTTATTATTTGATTCAGCAAGTTGCTTAAACTTGTCCCTCTGCATATGAGTAATTCCACTGGGACTACTTACATATTTAAGTTAAGCATGTATTTAAATTGTTTGTTGAATCAGGGCCTTCTGAAAGATATGGTACACATAAATACTGAGTAACACTTCTTGGTGTGATTCTAAAATGCCCACATGTTTTGTGCCAGATGCAATTCTTAGATTTGCCGCATCTGGTCACATATATACGTTCTGGTTTTTGTCTGCATTAGCAACATCTGCAAGTTTTTCTCCTTTTAGCTGGGAGTGAATCCAGTACTCTATTTTGGGAATTACTTTGCTGCCAAAACACCCCTAAACTACCTCCATTCATAACAGGAGAGTTCATATTCTATTCTTCTAAACTTTTTCTTAATTATAAAGAGCTTAAAACTCTTTGAATGGTACTATTAAGTCATTGAATCTCACTCTTTTTTAGCTAATTACTAACATTATTTCTATTTTGGGGGGGTATATTTTCATCTTTGGAACTCAATCAAATTTCCTCCTATAAAGCCAAGTTTCATCATTATTCTGTGCTAAGGGCTGAATTTTCAAGTATGCCAATACAGCTGGCATGACATTGGCCTTTGTAATTCAAGGACACAAAGGATTACCCTAAACTATAAGTAGAAAAGATCTACATTTATTCTATTAACCAAGGTTTTTCTTTTTTTGTCAAACATGGTTTGTACTTGCCTCATAGCTAGGTTTCTGAGAAACTTGGGTGTTTCCTGGAAATCCTTTGGTCACTTAGAGCTGAGCATTGAGCCATCCAGTTCATCACCTGCCACATTACTTACAGAGCCAATAAATGAGAACAAAATAATACCAAACAATGACTGTTAATAATTCACCCAGTACTGGCGACTGATAAGATATCACCAGGACAACTTTAGCAAAATCTCATAATTTCAGTTCATAAAAGGTAACAGGCTCTCTTTCTCTCAGCTGTTGCTTCGTCCACAGATTTTTTTTCTAAGCATTTTTTAAAAAATAAATAAAAA
>WBNH01011745.1:88033-276161 GCA_013401255.1 Urocolius indicus | reverse complement strand
ACCTCCTCCTCTCTCAACAGCTCTGAGTTCACCAGCCCTCTCCACAGGATGCAGGGGAGTCTCTACTCCAACACATCTCCTCTCTTCTCCTACTAACCTTGGAGTCAACATAGTTTCTTCTCTATCTCTTCCCATTCCTTGCACCACCATTAGCTGAAAAAAGAAGGGACAGAAGAAGGAAGAAACAGGAAAAACCATCCTCTTCTGTCTTCTTCTCAAAAAGTGATCCTGCAGGCGTCTAATTGGCTCAGCCCCAGAAGTGGGTCTGTCTCAGAGCTGGGGAGAGTTTCGAGCAATGTCCTACAGGAGCCATCTTTACAACCCCTTCCCCCTTACCAGACGTGGCTTCATGTCAAACCATGACAGTACTTCATGAAGTATATACATATATACATAACAAATTTAGATGTAATAGTAGCATCTAGTTCAGCAACTAAAGAACTAACAGAGGTAACAAGTATCATAGAAGGAAGCAGAGGACAGAGATAAGTATTATAGAAGGAAGCAGAGGACATACAGATGTGCTGCTGGTACCAGAGATGGAGTAGAAGGGTCTAGAAGCACAGTCATGGACAGCACTCCCAGCTCCAAGCCTGAGCACCCAGATCAAAGAAGTGTTGAAGTGTACATTTCAATGAAGGTGTTATGATTCTAGGTACGGAGGACTGGTGGAGAAAAGAGTTTTCTGAATACACATAATAACATCTGGATTGGGAAATATGCGATCTTGATGGGCAGTTGTCTTGAGAAATTTCCCTCACAGCCTGAGGAAAGCCTGATTTTGTTTGTAAATGTATGCTTAGCAGTCTGAATTCTCTGTCTGCTACCAGCACAGTTTATCCATGTGGACTTAGGAATAAGTCTCATAATACCATAGGTAGCTATTATACTCTAGGTAAAAGATGTCAGAGACCTCAGATAGATAATGTTTTTATCAACCATACTCTCCTATAGGCATGAAACAGATACAATCTAAATACAAGCACATAACTGCCTACTGTGTAGCCAAGATTATATCCAGAATCCAAAAACTTACACGTCAAATGTAACAGTTTTCCAGAGAAAATCAGTTTTGTGACCTAGATAGTTATAAACAGACTACTCTACGTGTGTTAGCCTGATGTATAACTGTTAAGGATGCAATAAATTTTGTACTTAAAGAGAAACTGAATGTATTTCTCATTAATTATTCAGACTTTGTGCTGTAGGCTGGCATTTGTGAAGGGGTGTGGGGGCTTTTTTTCTTTTAAAAATGTAGAGGCGTAATAGGAGGCAGAGCTTTGTGCAGCACTGAATTTATTTATCACTAGTGCTTTGCAGATTGAAGTATCTTCTAGATTTTTTAAGTATTTTCTGGAGAATGCAGAGCAATAGCACCAAAACTGTTCCATAAAGAAAATGCAGTTGTGCTGTACACACTCACTTAATCTTGCTCAATGTGAGTAGCTATGGTATTTGTACAATAAGCAAAATAAAACATGATGTTGCTTCAAGAATCAGTACCTACCACTCTCCTCTCCTAGCTGGCACATATAGAATAATACCCAGAGAGGTTTGCTGCAGTAGGGAATAGCTTTACTAATGGAATGTTATCTGTGGAGTTGAGAAGCTCAGATTTACAGGCTACTTTGCAACTTAACTCATACCTGGATAAATTATTATTTCTACTTAGATAATGATTCTTCCTACTGGACATAAATGTGTTTTAATAAGCAAGTATAATCAATCATTTAATCAAACATACTCTTTAGCAAGTAAATTAAATATTTAGGGAAAATCATCCTCTCTACTCTTGTTATGTCAAATCTAATAATCTGAGCATTCTTTTCATCTGCCAGGAGTGGTGATCATTTCTCAGATTTTATGGAAGAGTGTAAATACGTTTTTATGGAGCAGATTTTTTCTATTTATGCTTATGTCTTTCTAATTTTTCCTGTGCTTACTTCTATATTGTGTCCATCGCTTTTATATAAACTTAAGTAGGTAGAAGTTACTACTAACTTCATAGACCTACTAAAAATTGAAAACTCCATTGTGAAAAATTGAAATTGAAAACTATTGTGATAAGCATCCAGAAGATCTCAGACTGTAACACGAGGGGTGGAGAGGAAGTGAAAAGGCTGGCACGGGCAGAGTGAGAGGAGGGGCTTATGCTTGCAGATATAAGCGCATAACATAAACAATAAAGGGGAAACTGAGCATCATTCATACCGTGTATGCAGTGATCCATTCCCCTCAGCGGTCAGTGAGCTGGGAGATCAGTCTGGACTACCAGGTAGTGTTGCTGGCAATGGCAACAATCTATAAATATTAAATATATAGTAAACAATTAACTATTAAGTAATAAATAATTACAAATAGCAAGATGAAAACTTCCCAAAATCATCCTTTATTTCCACTCCTGCTCCCCTTAAATCTTGAATGAAATGGTATCTCTAAAATGAAAAAAAATGTGAATTATTTATCAGTAAGTGTTCAAGATATACTCCTTAAAAATGTTATAGTTCTTTATCTGATATTTACTTAGCTCGTAGTACTATTTCATAGATACAGGCTGTAACTAGACATGAAACAATTTTCCTGTAGGAAATGCTTTTTGAAATATTTTATTCTGCTTATTTCCAGAAGCAATGGAAGTTTAATTACACAAAATCAATTCACCTAAAAATGTTGAAAGGACAAGACCTTGCAGGTGAATTAAAATCCTCTCTTTATGTTTCAAAATTCAAAGGAACAACTGATGTTTCATGGTCTAGCACACCAGTGCAAATGATTTTCTCTGTCGTTGATACTTGGCTAAGAAATCCTGAAAGGAAAACTCTGACTTTCAGTGTTTAATCAGCTTCTGGGTCTGTGCAGCTCACTATTAACAAACATAAAGCCGCAAAAAATGTATAACTTGAAAGCATAAAAGGAAAAAGCATTCCCAAACATTTTCAAAGATACACATTTCTAACAGCCTGTGAAAATCCATCTCATGGATCCACATGACAGCAGATCAGTTTTATCCATCAGAGCACATGGTGTTTGATATTCATTAATGATTTTATGACAAATTGGATATATTTTCGTCGGCAAGTATAAAGATATCACTGAAGGTTTCATTTCTTAAAAAATGCATATAGTGATTTATTATTTATTTTTTAGAAAGCCTTTATGCATTTCATTTTAAATACATTCATATTTCAAATGACATCTCAGGAAAGATTCAGCACCTTTAGAAGCTGTCTTTGTCAACAGTCTGATCTTATACTAGAGACCTCAGTTTTTATATTAGTTTAATCTTGCATCCTTCAAATACATTATATTTCTTTAATCTTTTCTGAAGACCTCATTGCTTTCAAACTCAGGATATAGTGAGCAGTTAGTAGAACTGGTCATATTGTTGGGACAACCTTGGGATACTTTTAGAAATGGGATGTGAGGATTGCACAGTGAAACAAATCCTTCGTAGTTGGTTCATTACCCATAATCTTTGGCAAATGACACTGATGCTGCTTTACAAAGTAAGCCAATATATGACCTGGGCTAGCATTGTGGAGGGATTACATGGAGAATCAGCTTGTAGGGTAGAGCAGAGGGGTCTGTAGCCTGTGCTCTCCTAGCACTCCTGACCATATCTGAAAACTGAGTTGATTATTTGAAGTTATTACTTTTGACTTTGTTGTTAGTTTAGACTCTTATTGTGATAGTATTTTATTTATTCTGACAGTATTTTATTTATTCTGATAGTGATTTATTCCAAGAAAAAAAAAAAGTACACATTTTTTTTCTTTTTATGTAAACCCGTCCCGACTTCCATTGTCCTAATTGTCCTAATGTAAACTAAGCCACATCTATGACCAGTTCTTCCTGGATTATTTCAGAAGGTGGAATCTTCTTTTAAAATTTTTAATCATCAAGACCCAACAAAGGAGACAAATGTATTAAATTAACTTACACTCTCCATTATTATTTCTTCTAGTTTTCTGTTGCTTAAGAGAGTAGATAATTTACCCACTAGAACCTTGGAATTACTTGCAGAGCTCAGGCTACAGGAATTTGAGGAATCTGATCGTGAGAGTATTGTTTAACAACAGTGAAGTCAACCTTGTTCCTTACTTTCTTAAATTATTTTCTGTTACAATTTATACCATACAATAAAATCAATTTATACTGCATTTTGTCATATAGGTAATACAAGATATTTGAAAATGTTGATGGACCTATTACAGATGTATCTGTAACAAAAATAAAGAATATTGCCCCAGATACATTATTTCTGGGCTTCTTAATGATACTATTGTTTTTAAGACATTAAGAAGATTACTCTCTGTGGATTGTTAAAGGACAATTTTCTCAAATAGAAGAGGATGAACATGAGACACACATGGGTCTCATTGGAAAATTCAACAACTGGGTGACCAAAATTGCATCCTTGAGGGTTATGAGCATCCAGACGTATCTCTCATGGTATATGTGAGATCAATGGTGTGGCAAAAAGTTGTCTTTAAGGGGACACAGTAGTTTGTTCTTTGTAATGGTTTTTGAAAGGGAAATTTGTAAAAGACAAATTGTCAACAAAATACACAAGGAGAGACCAGTTAATTTTACAACTGTTATTCAGATGGCAAATCCTTATTCAAGTACTGTTACTGAATTTACATGTTCATAAAGATACAGAATGTTAGAAATCTGAACTCCTGGCTTTCCACTTAAATAATCTTGTAAAGAACTACTCATTGCTTGTTAAAATCAGCTTATAGTGTACTTATATATTAGACATACTTTTATCAAGCACTGTTGAGCAAGGCAGAATTTGCATTTGAAGAGTTACACAAGTATTTAATTAATTTTGGAATCTTGCAAGTTAAATTACAGAGACTGTTATAATGGGAACAGAACAAGAAAAGAGAGATAATATCCTAAACTGTTAAAATGATAGGATTATTTATTCTTCCAAAGTTGCTTCACTGTAGTTATAAAGGATGTAGCAGAGACAAAGCTTGTTGATGAAGGTAACACCTATTGAACCAGAGCATACAGTTGAAAACATCAGATAGATCTTCAAGCCTGAAATACAAAGAGCAGACTTCAGAGATAAATGCAAGTCTAATCTCTCTCTGAAAATTAAGTTGTTCATTATTAAGTGGCCTGCCCTTGGCAGGAAAGCTTATAAACTCCCAATGAAGCTGGAAAATCTATCTTATCCTATTCTTCTGTGATATATCTGCTACAAAGAAACCAGAGAAGCAAAAATATTGAGAGATGTTTGAGATTTGCATAACGATCAAATAGAGTAGACCTTTCAATAGTTATTTAATAATTTTTCAGTATTATATTTAAAATTTTAAATACAATGCTCATCGGAGCTATGGGTAACATCAGAAAATGTAGATTCTGTAGTTTTTTACTCTTTCCTGCAAGAACATCATCTGATACCTAGCTATATATAGTGGCTAAAGTCTCAAAGCAGGCATTATAGACCAGCAGTGAAACAAAATATTTAGAAACATTTAGAATGTGAGTCTACTATTGAACAAGGAGGGTATCCTGGTGACTGAGAATGGAGAGAAAGTGGAGCTACTGAATCTGTTCTTTGCATCAATCTTTACAGCCAAAGGTGACCTTCAGGAAAACCAGTCCCTGGCGAATAGAAGGATAGTCTGGAGAATGGAAGATTTTCCCTTGGTGGATAAGGGTTGGCTCAGAGATGTGTTAGGCAATCTGGACACTAACAAATCCATGGATCCTGAATGGCATGCACCCATGACTGCTGAAAGAGCTGGCTGATGTTATTGATAAACAACTCTTCATAATTTTTGAACAATCATGGAGCACAGGTGAGGTGCCTCAAGACTAGGGGAAGGCCAATGTCACTCCAGTCTTCAAAAAGGGCAAGAAGGAGGAGCTGGGAAGCTATAGGCCAATCAGCCTCACCTGCATCCCAGGAAAGATGATAGAACATCTCATCGTCAATGTCATCTCTAAACAAAGAAACGAAAGATGGTTATCAGAGGAAATCAACGTGGATTCACCAAGGGAAATTGTGCTTGACAGACAGTTAAGTGGAACAGAAAAAGTTCCATTTAAACTTAAGCAACAACTTTTCTTACTGTAAGGGTGTGGAAGCCCTGGCACAGGCTGCCCAGGGAGGCTGTGAAGTCTCCTTCTCTCGGTCTTCAAAACCTGCCTGGACATGTAGCTGTGTGAACGGTTCGAGGTGAATCTGCTTTAGCATAGTGATTGGACTAAATGATGGCTAGAAGTCCCTTCCAACTCCTGCCATTCTATGATACTATGAAACAATAGAAAACTTTACAACACCTCAGATAACATGAAATGAACTAAGCTACACCTTCTGTTACATTTTTCCTTTAATATTCCGTAGAAGAAAGAAAATATGTCTGCTTACAGTATCCTCATATTGACTCCTAGGTTGAATTCTATAACAAAACTCTGCAATTGAAAAAAGTTCAGTAAAACTTGTTTTGCAGCAGCAACTTTAAGACCTGTTTGTTTTCCTTACAGTAGTTAAATTAAAAAATCCATCAGGACACCTGGCAATCACTGCTTGTGTATGAACTTCTCAAAGCCAAAAAGTTAAAAAAAAAAACTTTTACATTGTCCAGTAACAGGAGAACTATTATATTTTACGTCAATAATTGTGTATGCAAAAAATACATATTCATAATACAATACATATTCATTGACATAATTGAATGATAAATACATAAATAGACAAAAGAAATATGTTTCCATCCTAGACACAACAGAACTAGAATTCCACAAGAAGTAGCTACTAATTTATGCGCACTCTGTCTNGTCCCTTCCAACTCCTGCCATTCTATGATACTATGAAACAATAGAAAACTTTACAACACCTCAGATAACATGAAATGAACTAAGCTACACCTTCTGTTACATTTTTCCTTTAATATTCCGTAGAAGAAAGAAAATATGTCTGCTTACAGTATCCTCATATTGACTCCTAGGTTGAATTCTATTACAAAACTCTGCAATTGAAAAAAGTTCAGTAAAACTTGTTTTGCAGCAGCAACTTTAAGACCTGTTTGTTTTCCTTACAGTAGTTAAATTAAAAAATCCATCAGGACACCTGGCAATCACTGCTTGTGTATGAACTTCTCAAAGCCAAAAAGTTAAAAAAAAACTTTTATATTGTCCTGTAACAGGAGAACTATTATATTTTACGTCAATAATTGTGTATGCAAAAAATACATATTCATAATACAATACATATTCATTGACATAATTGAATGATAAATACATAAATAGACAAAAGAAATATGTTTCCATCCTAGACACAACAGAACTAGAATTCCACAAGAAGTAGCTACTAATTTATGCGCACTCTGTCTGAATTTTAAAAACATGAAGTTGGAGATTTCTTTATAAAATTATGCTTATTTCTGTTCTGTTTTTCCTGGTTAATATTAGGCTTCTACTTAAAATAAGTTTGTCTTCAAATCTATATTTTAATAAAACTTCAGACTACATAAAAAGTTTGTTTTTTATGTTGTTGGTTTAGGCCAGAATCCTGCTTGATCTGCAATCCTGCCACAGAGAGTATCACTGGCTATATAAGTCATATTTTGGTCTAAGAAAAAAGAAGATAACATGAGCCAATCTCTAAGGAGGTTTAAAAGATTCAAAACAGTGAGTTTAATGGGGATAAAAGCATAGGCTGATTTTACTGATGTTTAAGGTCACAACTAGAGTGTCGACTTTTCTGGGTGAAGGGTGTACATATTTACATATTTGCTTGTTATATCATTTCCTAGAATCATAGAATGGTAGGGGTTGGAAGGGACCTCTAGAGATCATCTGGTCCAACTTCCCTGCAGAAGCAGGTCAACCTAGATCAAGTTGCATAGGAACATATAGAGAGAGGTCTTCAAAGCCTCCAAGGAAGAAGACTACACCCTCTCTGGGCAGCCTGTTCCACTGCTCCGTCACCCTCACAGTGCAATAGTTTTTCCTTATATTTAAGTGGAAATTTTTGTGTTCCAGCTTAATCCCATTATCCCTTGTCCTATTGCTAAATACCATGGATAAAGAGATGCCTTTTGACATCCACCATTTAGATACTTGTAAATATTAATGAGAACCCCCGTCAGTCTCCTCTTCTCTAGACTAAGCAGCCCAAGTTCCTGCAGCCTTTCCTCATATGAAAGATGTTCGAGTCCCCTGATCATCTTGATGGCCCTGCGCTGGATTCTCTCCAGAAGTTCTCTGTCCCTCTTGAGCTGAGGATCTCAAGAAGAGGCCTAACCAGTGCAGAGCAGAGGGAGAGCAGAACCTCCCTTGACATGCTGGCTACACTCTTCTTGATGCATCCCAGGATGCCATTGGTCTTCTTGACCATGAGGGCACATTGCTGGCTCATGTTTAGTTTATTATCAATGAGAACTCCCAGATCTCTTTCTGCAGAACTGCTCTCCAGCAGTTTGACTCCCAGCCTGTACTGGTGCATGGGGTTGTTCCTTCCCAGGTGCAGGACTCTGCACTTGTCCTTTTTGAACCTCATGAGATTCCTCTCTGCCCAACTCTGAAGCCAGTAGAGATCCTGCTGAATGGCAGCACAGCCTTCTGGGGAATCAGCCAGTCCTCCCTGTTTGGTGTTATCAGGGAACTTGCTGAGGGTACACTCTATCCCCTCATTCAGGTTGTTGTTAAAGATGTTTGAGGATATTTATTATGGAAAGTGACTTTTAATTGGTAATAGAGTCAATGTGAACTGAAATGCTGAAGACAGGACACAAATTGCAAGCACTTTGTCTAAGTCAGTATGTCTTTGCTGTCTAACAACATTTATATCCCTGATTCCCTTAGTGTACACATTTTCTCTGCAGTAACTCAATTTCTTCAAAACCAGAAACTCCACGTGATTCTGAGAAAATTCAGTTAAGACTTCCAAATAAACCAGCTGGACAACTTCCAGAGAAGGAGTCAGGAAGCAAAGTTGATGGGAAAGGTTCCTTTATCAGCTTACTTGGCTGGCCAGTGTGTGTCCTATCCCAAGATCTTCAGCACAGGCAGGTAATTTTCAGCAGCCCTCAGCTCCCATGATACAGCAGAGCTCACTCTAAATAGACAGGATAGACAAGGTCACACTGAATTTGTTTTCCTCTGCCTCAATCTGATATGGCTGGTAATCAGCCTGTTACTTTGGTGCTTGGTAGTCCAAATACTATGAAAAGTAGAGAACAGATATTCTGCATTTAAACTATTAATCACTTATCTAGTAACGGTAGGAGCAGCAGTTATTGTTGTAGTACTTATAGTAGCAGCAGTAGTAGTAATTACCTCTTTAGTAGAGACAAGGTAAAGAGATGAAATCTAAATTAGGAACCCTTATAAAAGTGGATTTATAAAATCTGAAATTTTGCATCATTGATATATGACATGCTTCTCTGTTGGCAGAGAATCATCTCTTCTATTTCCCTTCATCTGTCCTAGTTTCCTTGCTAAGATTGCCTTGATACTCAATGTATCTCACAAAGTGATGCAATAACATAAAGATTTCGAACTCAGGATCGTTTAAGAAAAGACTTCACAAAGCACTCTTCAAATACTTCAGAAATTATCATTTTGATCCATGAGGTGCATGTACAAACCTGCAACTCTTGACCACATGTGTAGAGGACTTAAGGATTCCCTCTTGACTGAATGGAATTACCTTCCATCAAATACTAAACACAAAGTTTTTTGTGGGAATTCATCTATAATGATAGGAATTGTCATGTTGCTAGGTTTCCATTCTCTTTTCCATGCAACTATCAGTCAAATTATTGCCTCTGTAAAAATTAATAATCATTATAACCAAATACATATTACAGAAAACTTATTCTAGATGGCCCGATGTTACTTCAGAAACACCTTTAAAGCTACAATAAACTATTTTGTCCCTGCTTTTCTTATGAGATCTGGTTTTCATCAACTTTCTAATTTATTCATGAGTGTTTATTCAAACTTCAGATGCAGTTGTGAATAAATATAATTAAACCACAGTTATTTTATATTGAGAAATATGAAAGTAATTAGTAATGTAATTATTTGAAGGTCAGAGTAATCATGCACATTTTTACTTGGATTGTACTTATAATAATAAATACTTTTGCGCATGTACTATTTCCTTACTGCTTTGGCACAATGGCTTATAAAATTTGCAGTATCCCCTGGTTTTGATTTTAAATCCCATTCTAATAGGTCATTGTCATATTTCCATTTCTGCTACTGGAAAATTTTAAAATGTTTAAAGCATAAAATCCTTTTTATATGGAGTATACCAGTTGTTTGTCTAGGTCTATAATATTTCCTGTGTTGCAAACTCAACCAATTTATCTTTTCATATATATCCAGAATCTGAATTCACGACTAATAATATCTGTTCTCAAAGGAAACTTCTTTAGACCCCTAATTAAAAAAGGTACAGTAGATACATGATTTCAGCCATTTCTAACAGCTAAGGGAAAGCTGGAAGGTTACAAAATTCATTACTTAAAACCAAAATCAAGCCCAAAAATAGCTTTCGCCTACTTACTTTTTTTTTTTAAGTTACACTGCCTGTCTGTGAAACATGCTGTACTACTACTTTTCTTAGTACCTGCCACATAATTTGTCTTTAGCTGCATTTTTCATATTTCAAATTAAATAAATTGCCATTATCCTTCGGTCAGAAGCTCTGCTTTTCAAAAAAGATTTTTTCTTATGTGAGAAAATTCTAGATTTTTATGCAGCTGAATTTGAAGATATCATGAGTGTCCTGAAAAATGCAGTGTATTGCACAGAGTAGATATCTATTTTTTGAGAGTACATGGTATTATGAAAAGGAATAGCTTACATAAACATTTAAAAACTAGTGTAAGTCAAGCATATTTGTGGCTTAGTTGTCTAAATGAAGTCAAAATGATGATTGTGGGTAAATGTCTATACCTATACATTTACATATAGAAACAATATTTTTCACAATGTTGTCTCAAAGTCTAAAGCTGTGGTTTTTGAACAAAAAAATATTTACTAGTGTTATATGGTAATTGTAATACGCTAACATTTCTCTAAATGTTAGAGCAATATTAATGGATGAAATATTTTGAACAGACAATTGGAAAAAAACCCCAACAAACAAACAGACAAATAATAGACAGTTTTTTCTTCTATGCAGGAAAATGTCTTCTAAGTAAGACTTTTTACATGGAAACCGTGTAAAAAAATTGAGATAAGAAATTTGTAGGAAAAGTAACATATCCAGCTCATGCATATATACACATAACTACAATATAAAAATAAACCATACTAAATATTAATATATTCTATACATAACATATTTTAGAGTAAGTGCAATATATTTTTGTGTTAAAGAAATCTATTTTATCTTGTAATTTCTTCTGAAATTCACTGCTGCTCAAAGTTTCTTCTACAAAAATGTTTCTGTTTCATCACACTGAACTGTAACTTGTCCACAGAAACATAATCATGGAATTTTTTTTGGAAATATATTTGCATGTAGGTGGTGACTTGGACCTGAGGATTTATAAATGGTAAATACTCCCTTCAAGTATTTATATATATAGGTAAGATTCCCCATGTTCTGCAACCAAAAGTTGAAACTACACAAATACTGTTTTTATTTTATTTTATATTATTAAGAAGAATGGAACATTTGAAGGCCAGCCTAGTTCTCCTTTAACTGTTCTAATGGTTTGATTTAATAGGGATAAACAGTCTGAGGGGGACTGCTTGAGTTATTCTGCTTCAGTTTCAGTACAGTTCCTGCATATTTTTTAATTGTTGAATGTATCACAAAGTCCACATGATTTAAGCAGGAAAAACTGTTAGTATATCTTTTAATGCCACATTACTGTGTGGATTTAAAGGCTAGTGCAATAAAAATTAAGTTGGGTTTCTTTTATTACAGCTACCAGGCCATTTGTTTTCCACTTCACCTCATAATAAACACAATTCCTGAAAATATATATGCAATTTTTCACATTGGAGGTACTTAAACACTGGAAAATTTTGTCCAGGGAAGTTGGGAATTTTTAATCCTTGGAGATATTTCTTAACTAGACAAGGCTATGAGAAGTTTGATCTAGCTGGCTCTGCTTTGACCATGAAGTTGGACTACGTGACCTCCAGAGAGCCAGACTAAATTTTGGTTGTTCTGTGATTCTATTCTATGACATCTCATATAATCAAGAAATCAAGTAGATAATAATTAATATGCAACTATCATATTGGAATTTTATAGGTACCAAGATTGCCTTGTACATTAGCATAAGAAAAATAAGAGGTGTTTATGTTATCACAGCTGAAATCTATGTTGCTCAATAAACAATGAAAAGCAAAGTTATTACACTACAATCCTTAATATCTAATACAAAGAGAGCATTACAGAAGTTAAAATTGTTAGGAATCTAATGATCATGTTCTATTTTTCATAGGTGTCCAGAACAGGAAATCCCACAGCAACAGCATTTATAAGGTGTGTAAGCACTCGAGTTCTCAAAAGCCCTACTTTTGACCTTCACAACCTGAGAAGTGTATTTTTCCTAGTGCAAATAACACAGATTTATAACCAAGCGTTCTAATCTTAGAATGTCTAGCATGAATATGAATGCATGCATAGATCTGACTAGAGCAACTTATTAGCAATTTTTTAAGGCAAATGGTTTCAAGACAGGAAAGGCACGTCTGTCAAGACCAAGGTATTTATATAATAATGTAAAAATAATAGAGCAGCAATTAGGAACACAGTAAAGCATTTGATCAAAATGTTTCACCTTCTACAAGAAACAGCTACAGTTACTGCTTTACTCCCTCAGCAAACAACAAAAACATATTAAAAAATCTTTTATTTCAATCTCCCTTTAAATTTTGAACTATAAGAATGTGAAATCTGTAAAACACAGAGGGAAACAGATTTAATCTTAAAAGTTAATTTAATTCTGGTAAACCATCCATTCCATCTGTCAGCAGGAATATAGTGTTCTGTGATACCACAAAAACGTGTAAAAAGTAAAATGTGCTCTTGAAAATGACACTAAGCTGATGCTTGAAAGGTGAAATTCCATCCATCTGTGTGAGATGCTTGAATAATCAGGCTCCAAATCTAGAGTTAAAATACAGAGCTTTGTAAGTGACCTGCCCACTGTGAAGAGGTCTGAATTCATATCCAAATGAATCTCACTGGTCCTTTTTTGGTGCATGCACTTTACCAAGTGGGGTAAAGATAGAAGAGACTGGAATTTGGTCTGATGCTCTATTTTGGAACCATAATCACAATGCATGTTTACTGGCAATGAAGTTCACTTGGTAGCTTCTCTTGAACCCTCAGTGATGAACTGAACCTATCATATGACACAAGCCTTTCTTTGCTAAGAGGACTCCATTCATGTCCAGGAATGACTGAAAAATATGACTCGGAGCTATAAAAGTAAGTGAATGTAACACCTAAACAAAATGTTTGTAAAGTGTTAAATTGCTAATTTAGATACACCTATTGTATTTTCTCACATTAATCTATGTAGAAGTCATTTTATTGGCATATAGAAGATAAAATTATTCCATTGTCTTGCCCTGAGCAATTTTATTAATAGGTATCTGGTATTCAGTAGTTAGGTAGATAAAATTAATACTGAATGGCAAGGTTTTGGGGGTTGGTGTTTTCTGATAAAATCTTTTCTTATAAAATAGAAGACACATAAATCTAACCCTGTAAACTTTCTAAAAATCAGAGGAGACTTTCTGTTTGCTTTTGCAGGTTTTCTCATTATCAATGAGCAAACTAAATCCACAATACAGTTCTACAGTGTGTATGAATATCTTAGGTGAGCATAAAACAACATTTTCTGAAATTCAAATGAGGAAAACTTATCAGATTACACTTTTGCCTGCAGCTTATATTAAGGTTGATGTCTGATATTTCTACTAAAAAGGGATAAATTACTTTTAATTACTTTTATGATGATTATGTAACATGTAGTATACACATGGGTTCATCCAATCCAAAATTTTACAACAGTATACAATTGTTTCGAAATATATTTTGAAAAAACCAACAACATTTTTTAGAAGTAATAAAAAACATCTGCAAGATTTCCAGTCTATTATCATTCTGCATCAGTGATACTATGCCTCAGTGTGTGTACCACTGTGATTTGTGCTAGACATATCCTCCTTGAAAAACCTGTAATCCTACTAGTTAAGAAAAAAATAGTCCATAAATTTGGAACTTGACTCCATCAAGATTTGGATAAGATTTCTAATACCAAGTGGTTTATTTACTCCACTCCTTTCTGACTATCCAAATGTCTTTGCAAATGCAACTTAACTACATTAGAACACTAATTTCTCAAAGTTATCATGGGAATTATAAAATTCTTATGTCCTGCAACCCAGTTCTCTATCAGCCCAATGTTTACTAGTGAATAAGAACTAAAAGATGACAGAAACTAGTATTTATGAATATAACTGCAATGAGGAGAAACATAAGAATTAAATAAATCACAGATATAGTGAAAACTAGATTGCATTTTTTGAAGTATGTTTTACTTTATCATCTAAAAGTTCTAGTAGCAATTGAAATAAAGAAATAAAAGTTTACACTCTTTCTTCCTTTGTATGAACTGTTTCATTGATTCTTGGGCTCTAGAAATGAAAAATTAGTTTGTTTGTTGTAACACTTTCAATGAATCATGTATAAGGTGACACTGTGCTATTATACTACTAAGTCATGTAGTAGGGAAACATAATGACCTCTCTTGTAATCTTAGAGCGTTCAATGGAGTATCCTCATTCAACAGTAATTTGATATTTTGCAGTTTTAATGTGCAATTGAAAGCATTTTTATTGGATACATTCTCATTATATAGCCACACAGCCTTCATTTGATAAAGCTGTTTAACAGTAGACTGAAAATAAATGATCAGTTAGAAGGGATAAAACACAGATGAAAAAGGGAAAATAAAAAGCTTGGAAAAATTTTAATCATTGTAAATTTCAACATAATGACATTGTTCTTCAAGGTATTCTGACTTTTTCTTTGACGGCATTTAAAACTTTGTGCGTTACATTAAATGCTTCTCTGCAATCTTCCAAAGTTTTCCTACAATTTAACCTGGCAATTCAATGAAACAATAGCACTGTCTGCTTTCCCTCTGTGTTACAAACTTTATCCTTTTTTTTCTGTTTCCATTCACTAACAGCTCATTGGATACTATAACATTCATGTCAGTTCTGAGCAGCTTTACAGTACGCACAAACCAAAAGTTTAAATGTCTTTCAGTTTGGACATTTTGCTTTGTTTTCTTCTTTTTTTTTTTTTTTTTAGCTTTCCCAATTAGACAAAGGGTGTGACAACTACTTTTATGCCTCAAATTCACATGAATGAAGTGGAGGTTAGATGGTCTGTTCTTAAGGATGCTGTGCTTGTGAATTCAAGAAATTGGCCTACAGTCATGAAGACCAGCTGGATTTTGTATCTGGTTAGGTACTGTCATCCATAACACTAATTTAAAAATAGAAAATTCTTAAACTTTGTATTTTTTTCTAGTAGAATAACAAATGTTCATAGATAAGAAGGTCACACGAGGGACCTAAAATAAACAGATTAGGATATCCATCATGCTTCATTTCATTTCTAAACTCTCCCTAGGCCAAGATGTTATTTCCTCCCCACTAAAATAAGTCATAGAAATGTTGAATTCCTGTTTTGTTAATCTCTAAACTCTAAACCCCTCTCAATTTTGTTAATTTGTTTCAGTAGTTTCCAAGAGACAATTCTGATCTCCACAAACATGCTTATAATGATTGATTCAGAGACAATAGACAGAAAGGTGTAAAACTAAATAGCTTATAATAGAAAAGTAACTTTCTTTGCTGTAATTAAGGCCAATCTTCTCTCAGCAATAAACTAGATTTAGATTTTGTCAGTAACTGGAAAACAAATGAGCAAACAAAATCTACACTTTTTTCTTTTGAGGTTGCATGGCTCTTATCTCTTCTAGAATATGGTGATAATGAACAGATTTAGAGTTCTGGAAAGCAGAATTGAAAAAAATCTCCACATTTATAAAAAAGAAATTATTCTGCAAATTTGAGCAACAAAAATCCCCCAAGTTTGGTTTCAAATTTAGTTCTTTTACAATGCATATAACTCTCTGATGCAGTCCTCATTTTTTTTCCTATTCCCTGACATTATTGTAGTCACCTACTGTCATTTCAGTCTTCTGTGGTCTAAATGTTTCTGCTTTATTTTCTTTATTCATTTGACCTATGTCTATTTTTTCCCTTAACTTCTTTCTTCACTACAGTGTCATGGTTCAGTCTAGAAATCTAAAGAGGTCTTAAAAAATGTTTTATCAATAACTCTATGTCTCTCCCAATTTCATTAATGGACCCAAGTGTCAAATATTAATTTTCCCATTATATTTGTTTTCTGATGTCTCAAATAGTAAAGAATATAATCCAATTTATGTAGTGATTTTAGCTTTTAAAGTGGATAAATTAATATTAAATAATTCATGATGACTACCTTGGAAATTACAAAAAATAACATGTATACATTTTAACAAAGTTCTTTTTGACCTCTATGGGTGGGGTTTTTTTTTGTGTGTGTGTGGTTTTTTTTTTTTTCTTTTTAATGATCTAATGAAGAGAGGAGAAGTAGTAACATTAGCTAACTATAGAAAACACAGCTCTGGAGGATTCAACTGCACAAATATCTCTCAATTATCTCCATTCTGAGTGCTTCATACTACCTTTCAGAATACATGGATGAATTTAGAACAGTAAGCAAGACAATAGATCAGAACTCCCTACTTAAATAATCTCTGTGACATTATTATGGAGAGTTACTATGAACTCATTTGTTTGTTGAGCACAAACATTCATCGGAACAGCCACATTCTAGAAACCACTCATACACCAGGGTTCCTAGAGGTCCTAGTGTAGAAGGTAGTGCCTTAAATGTCATTCAGATCTGTATCTCATTATATCACATATAGTTTTAAAAATTATCTGAAAAAAAATAATGAAAGATTCAGCAACAGCCTCGGTAGAATGGACTATAAAAAAATCCCATAGTATGGATGTGTTTGAGAAACAGAATTCCTATCATAATTCTAAGAGGCAATTATCTGGTATCTACCTTCACAAAATTCTAACTGATCTTTGATGCTTTAATGAAAGAATTTTGCTAATAAAAGAATACATCTGAGTATAAGAAAATAGAGGGAAGCAAGGAAAAGTTAAAGCAGGAGAAGGAAGAAAAGCCTTTGATACTTACTGAGAGAAGAGAGAAAATGCAATACAAACAGATTTAAACTCAGAAAACCTCTGATTTTTAAAATGTATTTTGCTGACAATTTATCTAACCAACAGCTTTCTGGGAAATACTGTTGACATTGAGTAACAGATGAGAATAAGCAGTCTAAGCAGTCTGCTACTGTTTCTCTGACTGCTTTGATGAAACAGATCAGTATGAAGATGGCAACCAAAACAATATCTGGAGACTGTGAAACAGCAAAGAAAACTGATGGTTGCTAAAGAAGATTTAGGAGATTATGACCTCTATTTAGGAATCTAAAGAGTTGATCAGCTATTAAAAACCTTTGTGTGGTTATTTTATTTCCACATTGTAAAATGATTTCTTGCAATGCTGCTCAAATCAACGAGAGGCCAATAATGAAAAGGATTTTTGGCCAAGGTTAATGAAATCATCTTATTCAAGGCATTCCAGACTAGTCAAAAGGATTGGTTATGATATATCTTCTCTATGCAATAAAATTAATATACAGTTCTTTACATGATGAGCAAGGCTGATGATGCCTGTGCAGATTAAACTCATTGCCTGTAAGTAAGGCTACTATGTATTGCTAAGAACTGCAATGTGCTCCATGCATTGATCAACACTGTTTTAGATAATCTATGTTCACTGAATATGTGTTGTGTTAAGCTTATTGTGATGGATTGGGTATAAAATAGAATAGAATGAGTATAGAATTACAAGAAATTTTAAGGAAGATTCACAAATAAAAATAAAATTAAAAATAAGTCTACTTCTGCTTATTTTCTAGGGGTTTGGGTCTTTATTATAGTCTAAGAAATGGGTTTAAGCTTTGCAAATAAAGTGTTCACAGCTGAAATCAAATACTTCTCATATCACACTCAAAATTATCAGACAGTATTATTAACTCTTCCTCTTCTAATATTTTATTTTGCTTTAATGCTCACGTACAGATTAAATGATTTTAAAGCATGGTTGATTTCCATAAATTTATTCATTGACCCAACAGAGTCAGAGGAAAAAAGCAGCAGATCATAGCTTCCGATACATTCATTGTCTGTTAATTTCACACATAGATTTGATTTGGTATACCTGTAGCCTTTTATGAGTAGTATTTTATATCACTATGGTAAGTAGATGCCTTCCCATATGGCTGCAGACATTAGATACAAGTGCTCTGTGTACTATTTAAATTAAGAAGAAAGCTGCAAATGTTTTTTTTGTTCAATAAAATTCATCCTACTCCAATAACTGTAAAAAAACCCTATAACACACCTGAATTCTGTGTTTGAGATCCTAAACACCCATCTTACTGGCCATACTAATGCATCTAAATAAATTTCTATCACATTCAATCCTTATCTAATTTCTTTCATGCCACTAACCATTCCTATTAACACTTCTTTTGATTAGTGCCATAAAAATTACAATAGCATGAACCACATTCATAATAGCATACATTTCTAGCTAAAATTTTCAAAAGAATATTGATGGAATATGTATATCTAGTTCTCTTGGCTCTTATGAAAGTCCAATTATTTCTATTCAGCTATAGTCACAGTCTAAAGCTTTTGTGTTTGCATTCGTGAATATTACATGCTTACTCAGCTGATATGATTGTAAAAATACGCTTATTAAGTATTCCTCTTTATCCGATACTTCCTACACTAACAAAATTTCTCCAAAAAAGCAGTCTATCTGCAAACACTAGGCATTTCTTCCATGCCTAAACCCCAAACTGGATGGAAAGGAGAAATGTGAGAAATATCTTGTCCTTCCCATAATAGAATTAATGGTAATCTAATAAATGTGAGTAATATTTTTTCACCTCAAGTTCTTGGAAGCACACTTGTAGAACGCATCACATTGTCTTGAGTTGCACAGTTTCCAAAGCTTAGATATTTATGCAGTCCATGGGAGTTTTATCTTAAGATGAATTTCTATCTGTGTAAGGACATGTTCTGAGCTGGTGGAAGACAAATATGCAACAAGTATTTCTCAAATTCTTCTCTAAAATCACTGCCAACCACTCAGTTGAATTATCAAATTGTTTTTTTTTCTGAAGAATGTTTTTACATATCAAGCAAAAAAAACCCCACAACCTTTCTGAACTACAATACTCCTCAGAAGTTACTATTTGAGTATGGCATTCATAAAAAATCACTTGAACAAGAATGAGTTTTTTTAGATTGTTACAGACACCCTACACATGACAGATGAGAAATGTCCCAGAAACCTGCATGTAAATGCCTGAAATTTGAGCTGTCTGAGCTAGTGAAATTATGCAAACTTACTCCTGACACCGTCTCAAACAGTCAACATTCTAGCTTTAGATTAGATTGACAAGCAAAAACTATGGTACAAAGGAAGATGTGTCCTTTCTAACTGGAAAAAGAGATTTTATGTGATTCACCTTGAAGAACGTGTCGCACAGCTAGCACTTGTTATGAGAAGAAAGATACAGACTTCGGAAAGTGGACATGTATTGGATGACCTCACAGTTCTGTGCACCAAAAGTGCTCATATCCTGACCCATATTGTAAGACTTGACTGAGGTAGGTGGAAGACCCACCATACAGTAATTGCTGCATAGTGGCGTCTCACCTGTTTTGTGAGAAAGAGACTTTGCTTGACATTTCTGCAGTGTTTGCTAAGACCTGTATCATATCTTTGGCTTTTTTCTAGACTGAAGATGGGCTCATGAGTGTTTCCTAAATGGCTGATAGCTTGCAATTGGGATAACTTTCATCTTCAGCTTTCACAAGAATTCTCAGCAGAAGCAACAATGTGAGAAGAGAAAAAAATTTGAACAAGAAAGACTTATCATTCCTTTTGCTTAACCCTCTCACTAAGCAGCATGTATTACTTTAAAAATCTGTATGCATGTTTATAATCTTATAGGTGTACTTTAGTGTATGAATGAGATGTACAGTTGAGGCATTTTGATGAATAAATTTCTAATTATTTTAGTGAATGAAAAACTTTATTGTAATGAATAACTTATGCATGTACACATATATTTGCAATACAGTACCTTTATTCGTAAAATTACTTTTACTGAATCTGCTTCTATTTTCTGTTCTTAAATCTAGAGACAGCTACAGAAATTAACTGATTCAGTAGACATATTAAAACATTTCAATCTGCTGCATTAATATATCAGCATAATCATTGCTGAAATCCAGCTTGGCTGTCCTGACTTTCTTTCCAAATGTGTATTAAATATATACTTTAAAACATTTTTAGAGAAATATATATATAAAAGCATATATAAATATGCTTACCTTGATTTTCCCCTCTGAGTTATTTCAAACATTACCCTCTCCTTTTTCAGAAAGGTATCTTAGTAAATGCACAATGTGAAAGAGATGTAGGATACTTCACCAGAATTCAGAGAATATTGTTGGATATTTAGGAGGAGTTGTTAAGAAGATGTATTCAATTCTAGGATATTTTCTGTTCACAAAAAGAAATTCTCAGCACATGAGGGAACAGCACTATCAGTTTACTTTCATCAACAGCTTTATGGACGTATGGTCTTGTTGCAGGTTCTACTTTATATTACTATGCACTATTTACCTCCCTGACCTGCTATAAGGGAGAGAAAATGCGGTGATAAATGGTAAACACCACCACAAATGTAAACAGAGTCTGAGAAGAATACTCTTTAAAAACAGTGGTATACTTTTTCCATAAAGTCTTAGTATATGGTATGCCTCTCTGTGCAAGTCCATGGTGTGCAATAAATAAGAAGGGGAGTTTTCTCAGTCAGAGGCATAAAAATAGTATGTTGCACTTATGCAAGGAGTAAATGATTTTTTGAAAAATTAGGCTCTTAAATTGTATTATGTATAACAATTCTTACCATTGTAGTTCATCCATCCTGATAAAATGGTACCTATTTCCTCTTTAAATGTCAAATATGTAATATATATTTTGCAACAGAAAGGATACCTTAGGGTACATGCTAATGTACTCCCTTCAATTACATTTTATGATGATAACCTTTATTCCAACAATAATTTAATGTTTTAATTAAATTTGCAACCATTTTCATTGCTGCAAGATGTCCTTCATCTCTCTGTACTGCAATATAATGAAGTGATTTTCAATCACAATCAGCAATATCTAACAATAAATTTTAATATCATTTTTCCAGAGTCTAAGAGGATCTTTCATGTTTTAAAACAAACTTCATAGCACTGCCATGGCAAAACAAAATTCCATCCTTTACTGTAACCAAAAAAGACACATTTTAGGCTTTATCAGCTGTTTCTTGTTTTCTTGGAATAATAGAAGTTTCTTCCAGAAGAGATTGCTATAAAAATACCTTAATCAAAAAAGAGAAAAGAAAAAAAAAAAAGAAATTAAACTGTTCCAAATGTGATGGCACCTTGGAAAAGCACATCAATTGGTAATTACAACACCTCAATTTTTATTTATTATATGCTTTTCATTCAAAATCAAAATTCATATGCACCTTACTGACTTCAGCCTTTATATACTTCTAATACTTAAAATTTTCAAAAATTCATTTCTGGGAAAATATCCATTAATATTTGAATTAATAATTATGTATGAATGTCTTCTAACAATAACTCTAATATGTCTTACCACAGACATTCATGTAAGGAGTGACATATATAATGCCAAAGACTTCCAGAAATGGACTACAGCAGAACGCGTAATTGAAGTGAAAGGATTGGTATTAAAATAATGGATAACCAAAATAATGTTGATGGACTCATTCAAACAAAATGTTTTTACAAGAAAACATAAACATTAATATTCTCTTGTAAAACCAGAAACTCAGGGAATAGAATAGCTATAATTTGATTATTTCAGTTGCTCTGGGAATTGAAAGAAGAATCTTAATCAGCTGTATTTATAAGAACTGAATTGGATTGGGAATTTCTCTGCAAGTCATTATTTAGTCACTCAAACTTTTAAAATAGATCTCAAACAACCATATTATTTTATTGTTTCCTCTTGTAATGAAAGGCTTATTGTTGCATCAATTCATACAATATATTCAACGATGAAATTGTTTCAAAAAATGGTAAGTTTCTTTCACCTCTAGAATACATGTACACCTTCCAAAAAATTTTAACATAGCTAGTTTCTTTTGAAAATATCAGTCTAGCATTTAATTTTTTTGCGGCAATTTCTAACAAACTTAGTTCTTTACTTCTCGTTTCTGTAAAGATTTCTTTTGAGCAGGCTTATGTTGCCTAGAGTAATAACAACAGTGTACAGAAAAGGGAAAAAGAACACCAAGAAAAACATGTTTTGAATATTTAATTTGGAAGAATAAGGTAAACTAGTACCTTATTTTCTTTATAAACAGAGGTAACTCATGAATTCTGCACATTTTTGCATACAAGAGAGTGTGGAGCAGAAGAAACAGAAAGAAGACATTAATAGAATTAAGTATCATTTCAGAAAAAAAAGAAAATTTTGGTTTTTGTTTCTTTTGTATAAATGTAAAGTTTCTTGGAAGCACATAATAGTCTTCCCCCTTTTTGTGTTCCCCCTTGTTATGGTACTTTACAAATAACGCATTCAGGAAAAAGTGAGTGAGAATATTTATAAACTCAGGTAATTTCTCTTTTTTTTGTTTTGTTTGTTTGGTTTGTTTGTTTATTTTGTTTACTAGGAAAATGCTTTTTCTTGAAAAGAAAAAATCAGGAGAAAAGTAAAACACTAACAACACCCAAACCTGAGGAATTCTTGAAAGTGTCTGATATCTGATAACACCAAATTTTAAATAATATTAATTCCAGCACTGAACCCAAACCTTACACAAGATGGTTGCAGTTCCACATAGGTCTATATATCAGGACACAAGAAGATATCTAGGCTTGGTCCTGTAGAGAAGTTCAGGCTTAATTGTGGTCAAAATCACCTGAAAGTAGATAAATTAAAGAATTATATCAATTTGAATTAGTAAGGTGAAAGTTGAAGGTTTTCTGAAGCAATGCAGAGAACTGAAGTGCTGAATTGAAATGAGAAGTTTCCACAGAAAGGAAGGTCTAAGACAAGAATGTAATGGTGCACATGGTAATGGTAAAAAATCTGGGCTGTTGTGAAGATGAACAGATCTGAAGCAGAATCTCTAGACTGATAAAGAAGTCTGAAGACATGTGAAGCAATAACAACTGGATTTTGAGAAAATATGATGGGTCTTCCAACACGATGAGCTCTATATGATTGTAGTGGTTTTGGCCTGGGCCAGGTTTTTTCAGTAGCAGGGAGGCTAAAGGAGTGGCTTCTTTAAACAAAAAGAGTTGCCAGAAGCTTCCCCTGTAGCTGACAGGATTAGGGCCAGTCAGTTTTGAGCTAGACCCTGCACCTGACCCAGTCCTGGCCAATTAGTGGTGGAGGTAACGCCTCTGTGAATAACATATTTGAGCAGAAGTTGCTGCACAGTTGCAGAACTGCAGCAGCAACAGAGAGAGAGAATGTGAAAACATCTGCGCAGACACCAAGGTCAGTGGAGAAGGAGGGGGAGGAGGGTGCCTAGGCACCGAGAAGAAGGCTCCCCTGCGATATGTGGTGAGGACCATGGTGAAGCAGGTTGTCCCCCTGCAGTCCATGGAGGACCACCGGGAAGCAGAGATCCACTCTCAGCCCGTGGGAGAGGTGCTCACTCTGGAGCAGGTGGNGTTTTATTTCTCGTCTCCCTGCTTTTATTGTTTCTTTAATAAATCAAACCTTTTTCTCCCTAAGTTGAGTCTGTTTTGCCCGTGATGCTAATTGCAGAGTTTGATCTCTCCATCCTTATCTCAACTCACAAGCAGTTTGTTATATTCCTCTCTCTCTCTCCTGTCCAGCTTAGGAGAGGGAGTAATATTATGACTGGGTGGATATTGGCCCAAACCACCACAATGATGTCAAGTAGATTTTTTTCTTCTTCATTCTTTTAAGCCTTACCTAGAACAAAGTTACCTTCTACCATGAATCTGTCATATTCCTATATCTTGGAAGGTGGTCAATTGTATTAGATTAGTTACATCAGTATTATCTGAGTTTGCACACCAGTTACATGCTACATGAACCTCTGGTGCAAATTTATACAAATAGACCCAGTTAGATAATAAGTTAGAAGTCTAGAAATTACTTAATTCAGTTCTATCTTATGCAGATAAAAAGCCATCCGACACATATCTGAACAGAGTTATTATTTTCTGAATATTCTCCATTTATCTTATGTGGTCATTGGTTTCAATACAATTATTATTTCCAGTCATAACTTTGTAATGATGAATAGGATTAATTGTCATCATGCTCTACAGCTTCGACTATACTCAAAATTCTCTCCTGTTTCTTGGAAGAAGTTGAATGTCTTACTTCCAAATGGTTTTGAGGTGCATCTGTATTTGTTACCAAATGTTCTTCACAGAGAATTCAGTTGGTTTAGCAAGGTGGTTTGTTTTTTTTTCCCCTCATGTGCTGCTTCTTAATTTAAAAACATATGTCTCAGTCTGAGACTGCTTTAGTTAAGAACTTAAGTGATTTATTTATTGACTCTGTCTAAGCTGATCTGCTTCTCTTTTCGCTCTCTTTTAATGTCATGATATGTAAGTCTTTTTTTGACAAAATAGAGCACGACATTTTTCTGGACAGACTCAAACAGTAGTTTTTCCTAGCCATATGCTTAATTTGATTGTTTTTTTGTGCAAATAATAGCTGTTATTTTTATCCTAATGGTGAGTTTTATTTTTTATTTCTGTCGGCTCTAGTAGCGAAATCTTCATACAAAAACTGATTTTCAGAAATTATGTGAGATGCCCATGTAAGGAGAATACGTAACCTAGTTTATGAAGGGAATAAAATACATTATCTATTTTATATCAGTGAAGCACAGATGTTTGGTGATATGTAGCACATTTTTTGATGTATTAATTAATAAGGCATGAAGTTAAATACAGCTGAGAGAAACTGAGTCATGAGTGATCCAGCTTCTGCAGGTTTCTACAGAAAAAGGCAGGTTCACAACAGTAAGAGAGTCAGCAGGCTTCTTGTATAGCATTCAAGATAATAGAGGATTTAAGTCCCCCTTTATTTACTATTGATCCTGCTCTCACACTTTAGCAATATGTTTATTGACCATAACTTAGGGTATAACAGTGTTCTGTTTTTCTAAATGTAACTCAACAGTTTGTTGACTTAACATATGTTTGAATGCAATATCCACTTTCAAATAGTATTCTAGCAATCCAGCTATTGTATTTAAAGTATTTATCTATATCCATCATTCTAGAATGTCAGTGACCTCTATACTAAAAGCCTCATTTAGCAAAATCATCAGTATTTCTTGAACAGTTCAACTTCAAAAAACAGAACAAAAAACCCCATAAACCTGACTCCTGCTAGGCTTCTAGTTACTGAATAATAGACTTAGTGCATTTTTTTTAGTTGCTGACGTGATTTAGAAGGTGGGTAAAAATAATTCAAAATATTTACCATTAAAGGTCTTACCTACCGTATATACACCTCATTTTTTTCATATTTCAAATCTGGGACAGTATTACATTTCCAGGGTGAGCTAAAATGATCTGAATATCTTCTTTAAAGAGTGCAGAGATCACTACAAGTTGTGAGAAATTTCTGGGCATGTATCCTACAGCTATAAAAGGATCTTCTACTTTTTCTTGAACTCTGGCTGCGAATATAGGCATTATTGTCTGAGATTAAATAGGAAGCAGAAACACTCTTTCATACTCCAAGCTGTTTCAAGTATCAAGGTGCCAGTAAGTACTTGATTCAGAAATTGAAAATTAAAGAAAGTACTTCAACAAATTAAGAAGTAGTTCAGGAATCCAAATGTGAACGCATATTATTACTAAACTATGCGCATTGAAAAATGAGCATTACAAAATGCACAACATCCACCATAGTAGTATACAGGTGATACCATAGGTATGTTCCCAGGATGAAAATGATATATTTAACTTGCAATTGTTAAATGTAAATAGTATTTTTAACCTCTATTTTAAAAGACTGTGCAGTTAAAAAATGTTTTGGAAATGTGTTAACAGTAAGAAATGATAAAACCACCATAAATCTGTCCCTTTAGAAATATTTATTGCAAATGAAGACATTAGGAGTCTTTGTAGCAGACTTCAGGGTAGTGGCATCTCAAAAGGGTGTTAGCACATAGCAACACCACTGACTTGCCTTCACTGTGATTGCTTATTCTGAATTTAATAAAAGATCGTCTGTGATGCAGTTCAACTTTTCACTAAGAAGCATCTGGGATACATGTCTAATTTAGGGTTGTTTGTATATATAGTACAACTGTGCATATCTTTGTAACAGGGTTCCCTGAAAAGAAATTTGTATTAGAGACTTAATGACTTCCAGACAAATTTGAGTTTAATAACAGCATTTTCAAACTCTGACTCTTAGTAAGAGACAGATATATTAGGATAATAGAAGGAAGGGAGAGCAAAGGAAACGATATGTATATCTTTCTCAGCTATTGCAGAGCTTATATGTCAATTTTTATGATCCTATTAAAGGCATGAGGTCTTGGATGTAGAACAAATGAACTTTCCAAGGAATGCTCTTTATCTTCTTGATGTGATGTGGCCCTTTATGAAGAAATGTTGCTTGAAAATCAATTAGGATTCTTGTTACTCAGTTTGGTATACACATTTTTTTCATAAAATAGATAGAAATACTGAAATGACAGTTAAGTAGGGTTCTATCATAAAATCATAGGATGGTAGGGGTTGGAAGGGACCTTTAGAGATCATCAAGTCCAACCTCCCTGCAGAAGCAGGTCCATCTAGATCAGGTCGCATAAGAACATGTCCGTGGGGGTCTTGAATACCTCCAAGGAAGGAGACTGCATACCCTCCCGAGGCAATCTGTTCCAGTGCTCCATCACCCTCACAGTAAAATAGTTTTTTTCTTATATTTAAATGGAACTTTTCCTGTTCCAGCTTCATCTCATTATCCCCTGTCCTGTTGCTAGATACCATAGATAAAGGGATGCTGCAACCTCTTGACACCCACCATGTAGACATTTGCAAATATTAGTAAGATCCCCCCTCATCCATCTCTTTTTTAGACTAAATAGCCCCAGTTCCCACAGCCTCTCCTCATATGAAAGATATTCCAGTCCCACAATCATCTTGGTGGCTCTCCGCTGGATTGTCTTCAGAAGTTCTCTGTCCCTCTTGAGCTGAACAGCCCAGAACTGGACACAGGACTCTAGATGAAGCCTCACCAGGGCAGAGTAGAGGGGGAGCAGAACCTCCCTTGACCTGCTGGCTACACTCTTCTTGATGCATCCCAGGATGTCATTGGCCTTCTTGGCCACGAAGGCACATTGCTTGCTCATGTTTAGTTTATTATGAACCAGGACTCCTAGATCTCTCTCTGCAGAGATGCTCTCCAGCAGTTCAAACCCCAGCCTGTACTGCTGCAGGGGGTTGTTCCTTCCCAGGTGCAGGACTCTGCACTTGTCCTTGTTCATGAAATGATTGTTTCTGTGCAAATTTTGATGTAAATGTTAGATTTGATTCATGCTTTTCAAATATCTTTTTTTCCCCCTCTCAAACAGAAGACTAGATTTGAGTAGGAAATTCATTCTGAATTCACTATGTAGTCACAGATCATCAGGTCTAATTCTCTGCTCTCATAGGAAAACATACAACTAAGAATGTTGTCCAGATGCTACTTGAATTCTGGCAGGCTTGGTGTCAATTATAAAACATACTGTACTACAATGTATGTTATATATTGTTAAATGTATGATACAGAAACGTACACTAGGTGCTGATTTTTAAGCTGGCATGTTTGCCAAAATCAATGTTATCATTCTTCTGATTTATTGTATGAAATGCTTGACAGATATTTTCCACTCAAATTTAAATATAAAGTTACAGAATCCAATGAAGTTTATGCTTAGCAGTTATTTCTATTTTTGAAATTCATATTCTTCTAAAACATTGAATGCCCTGACCACTTCTGGTTTCTAAAGAATCTGTGAAATGCTTTGTATTACTTAGGAAATGTAATGAAATTCCTTTCAATTTGTCAATTTGCAGTGGCTTAAAAAAATGTTGAAATGCACATTATTGCTTTTCTCGCATGCTCATTGTGTTTTTGTGTAATGTCTTTTTATGCAGACTGCTGACTGAATAACTTTGAAGACTGTTGTGTCTTATTAGCAATGCCACTCATTATGCAGGGTATGGTGACTAATGGAAAGTTTTTGCCTCATAGCTCTAGGAAACAGAGACTTTCTTATCATTAGTTAGTATTCAGACATGAAATGATTTTAGAAGTAATAATAATTAATGAAAAATTTAATTACTTTTTCCTTTCAAGGGTTGTCACCAGTTTGTTTTTATTCAGGTTGCATTGTTGTATTTTATGTGAACGTTTCCTTCCAAATATATATAGTTGGAAATGACAAATAAGAAGTTTTAAAAATAAGATATTTATATGAATCACACAAAGCTGACATTCATGAGCATCCTCTGACAAGATTTCAAAAACATCTTCTCTAGCTGCTGTATTTGCCAGTTCTTTGGATTGCCACTACCACTCTTAGATAAATATAGTTTAATTACCTCAGAAAACATCAACAACTGAATGCAGATATCAGTAAAATATCAAGAAAGAGCTCTTTAGAGTAAAAGCCATGATATACAGTTAAAAGAATGAGAGGACTCTTTATCTCTTAATGGGATATCTGGCAATAATTGTTTTTAGCAAATTGTTTTTTACAAATCAAAAAGTAACTTTATCACCCTTTATAGTAGTTTTTGAATCAACAGGATAGATCTACATCCTGAGAATATGTTTATCTTCATTAGTTTAATATTTACTTCAACATCTACAAACAGGAAATCTAACAAGGTTTTGAATAACCTCAGGATATAGAAAACATTGGTTTTGCTTAGATGCCAATATTTCCTCCCATCAGGGTGTCATTCAAGAATGAATGGTGAAAAATGGCCTTTCTATGGGTAATATACTCTATTTCACATTTTATGTAGCTAAGCTTGAATTTTTTCCTACTTTAGAGGCCCTTACTTTAGGTGGTATTTGTTACTCTTCCTGTTTGGCACTTCTCATCCTCCATCATCACTCCTAATTCTGTTTGATAGTTGAAGACACAGAGTTACAGATAAATTAAGTTATTTATTAAAAAATATAGCATTTTGTATTGCTCTGTCTACATGAAAAAAATACGTTTGCAAAGTGATCCATACACAAGTTTTAATACAGAAAAAAAACTCAGAAATAAACACACGTATATGCATGTTCTCAAACAGCAGTCAAGTCCATGATTTCCCCTTACCAAGTATGTAAGGATTTCAGTGGGAACACATGTGCTCCTGAGAAAACCATAGTGGTTTGTTTGGTTTTTTTTTCCCTAAAAGATCAACTATAACTTTCTAGCCCATCAAGCTTGCAACAAGAGTATGAAAATAGCAACAAGACAAGGGGCGATGGGATAAAGCTGCAACACAAAAAGTTCTTTTAAATATAGGAAAAAGTTATTGTACTCTAAGAGTGATGGAGCGCTGGAACAGGCTGCCCAGAGGAGTTGTGGAGGTTCCTTCCTTGGAGGTCTTCAATCCACCTGAACACGTTCCTATTCGACCTGATCTAGGTGAACCTGCTTCTGCAAGGAAGTTGGACTTGATGATCTCTAAAGGTCCCTTCCAACCCCTACCATTCTATGATCTATGATTCCAGCTGAGTCTAGTGACAGTGAATGTTTCAGCTCTGTGGGTCAGAGTTTTGAATTTTGCCAAAAATTCTAGTTTAAATCATTAGTAATAGATCCTTCTTAATAAAACAGATCATTCCAAGTTCGCTTCTGTTGTTTGTCATGTATCTAAGATTTTGATTAATAACTATTTTACGTACAAAACATATAGAAAATGGGCCATCCCTCTAAAAAAAATGCATCAATAAATGTTTTTAAAAATCATGTTCCCTAGTAGAATTTGTATACATGTAGTTTATAAACTATTTCTAAAATTAAAATGCAAACCACCATTCTGTGTGGTCTTTGAGCAATCATATGACATTTAATTAACAATAACAATTGTTTACATGCAAATTACATACTCATTGGAAAAATAATTTAATTCAAAGTGTTACTATGTTATCTGTATTGATTTGACTAGCAATCTTAATTCTGTATTNGTTTTTTTTTCCCTAAAAGATCAACTATAACTTTCTAGCCCATCAAGCTTGCAACAAGAGTATGAAAATAGCAACAAGACAAGGGGCGATGGGATAAAGCTGCAACACAAAAAGTTCCTTTAAATATAGGAAAAAGTTATTGTACTCTAAGAGTGATGGAGCGCTGGAACAGGCTGCCCAGAGGAGTTGTGGAGGTTCCTTCCTTGGAGGTCTTCAATCCACCTGAACACGTTCCTATTCGACCTGATCTAGGTGAACCTGCTTCTGCAAGGAAGTTGGACTTGATGATCTCTAAAGGTCCCTTCCAACCCCTACCATTCTATGATCTATGATTCCAGCTGAGTCTAGTGACAGTGAATGTTTCAGCTCTGTGGGTCAGAGTTTTGAATTTTGCCAAAAATTCTAGTTTAAATCATTAGTAATAGATCCTTCTTAATAAAACAGATCATTCCAAGTTCGCTTCTGTTGTTTGTCATGTATCTAAGATTTTGATTAATAACTATTTTACGTACAAAACATATAGAAAATGGGCCATCCCTCTAAAAAAAATGCATCAATAAATGTTTTTAAAAATCATGTTCCCTAGTAGAATTTGTATACATGTAGTTTATAAACTATTTCTAAAATTAAAATGCAAACCACCATTCTGTGTGGTCTTTGAGCAATCATATGACATTTAATTAACAATAACAATTGTTTACATGCAAATTACATACTCATTGGAAAAATGATTTAATTCAAAGTGTTACTATGTTATCTGTATTGATTTGACTAGCAATCTTAATTCTGTATTATGTTAGTCTTTGCCATTTCATAGAATATAATATTCATAGAATATAATCATAGAATGGTAGGGGTTGGAAGGGACCTTTAGACACCATCTAGTCTAATCCCCCTTGCAGAAACAGATCCATCTAGATCAGGTCACATAGGAATGCATCCAGGTGCCTCAAGATTATTCTTATCCACAGTTTAGGGATAGAGAAATAAAATAATAAAGAGCTGAAATTATGTGCTCTACTGATGAATAAGAACACAATCACAGAAGTCCTTCTACTGCATGCTAATCATTAATGCATCAAAGCCAGCGACAAACAATGATGCGTGACAGTCCTTCAGTGGCCCAAGCACTCAGCCAAGCTGCATGGCAGCCTGGAAGAATTGTTTTAATGCCTTCTATTATAAGATCCTTTTGCATTCTTGCATTTCACTAATATGGACTCCTGTATACTCTGAAGAAAATCTCTCTTAAAATAATTGTCTTCCCTCTTGGTGTTTTTTACAGCCCTCTCCTCTCTTATGGGTATTTATGTAACAAATGGCTTGAGCTGCAGAATAAAGCAGAAATTTTCCAATGTGCTTATTCTTTTCTTCCTGGATGACATTTTTAGCCAGCAAAGTCTAGCCTATAATAGAGAAGATGTTCTCATTTATTCAGATCCATTTTATTCCACCTGTTTCATCAAGCTCAGTTCCAGAGAACTCAACCTGATTTTTGAATGCACTCTCAAATATTCACCAAGTCCCTGTTCAGCTTTCTTCCATTCTACGGATTTCGCAGACATAAAACCCAGCAGTATTTATTCGATTACCTAGAGGTCCATGGCTTTGATTTTATTGCTATGGTGCTTTGTATTTAAAGTGTTTTAGTTGATTTGAGTGCAGAGGTTGTAGCTTTCCTGGCAATAGCATTCTACAGCCAAATATATACAGCTGTAATGATATTTCTAATAGTTAATCTATTTCTCCAAACCCTACAATTCTATGATTCTACAATTCTACTTTTAAACTTCTATGGCTTACGCTGTTCTTAACTCTGAAAAATAGTTATAACTGTATACCCAATACTGTCACCCATCAGGATGCAGTGTAATTGTTTTGGTTTCTTTCCCTGACTTATTTGTTGGTTTTTTTTCCTGTTATATTTATGTATTCTACAGCTATACAGCCATATATTATTATTATCCTCTGTCATTGTACCTTGAAACTAGTCATATTGTCCAAAGTGTATTGTGTTTCTTCTTTTCATGGCATACTCATTAGAATGTAATTTGCTGTCCACTGCTGGGAAGAACATTAACAGTTAACAATTAATCCGGTACTTTTAATAGCCTTGAACTATGGGAGATATAGATTTGATTTATATGAATTTGCAGACTGCTGAGAAAAACTAAGTTACTGCCTTTAAAACATATGACTGAAGTGTAATTGAAGTGGAATGAAGGAAAGAATCAAAGCTGGACGTAATGCCACTGTCCATGTTCCACTGTTTGTTGTCATATTAGATTTGATGCCTAGAGTCATGAACCTAACATGGCTGCAGATGGTTTAGTGACTTTTGTGCACCCGGTTGGATTAATAATATCTCTATTTAAAAAAAAAAACAAAATCAATAAATGAGTTTGAAATAATTCCATTTTGTAGCCAAACTGCTGAAATAATCCCTGTCAAGTAGAAGCAGATATTCCTAGGAAACTAATTAAGAGCTAGTGCCATTCCATAAAGATGTACTTGGCCACAGAAATGTCATTTTGTGCACTGTGGAATGCATTTATTTGCTATGACTTTGTAGTCTCTTGTTAGAAAGACATTATACTTTTCAAACTTCATTTACTCTAAATTAGTGGAGAGCAGGTCTCAGAAAGTTGGAATATCAATCACCCAGGGAGAATGCAATGCACAAAGCTTTAAATTGTTCAAGAAATGATACTGGAAGTTAAGAGTTTGTTCTTAATGAAGCTGTAAATGTCAACTGATAGAGTTATCAAAATAAGACTTTATCTTCTTGTTTGGTAATGAGTGGGATGAACGTAACTTCCATCTGTTGTACTGTACAGAAATGAAATAAACTTTGAAGAGGAAGTCCTTAACTTATTTGTTTTGCTGAAAAGAAAATACCAATTCAGTAACTTGTATTTTGGAAACAAGTCTTCAATAGTCATAATAGTTTTCAGATGACAGATGGCCTGCTCTCCTGGTCTCTGCAAAAGAATTACTATAGGCTTTTATTTGTTAATGTATCATTTTAGGCTAGTAAATTAATACCTAGAAGCCCTGAGATGAAATCTCAGTCTTTCTATTATTAACTTCAGCAGTATTTTCATCATCACTATGTCCCTGAAATGAAAATATATCCTCTATATGAATATATACCTGTTTAATTTTCATAAGACATTTCAAGACAGATAGATTGTTTCTTCATATTGCTTAGGAACTGAGATTTCTGTAAGCAAGTGTCTTAGGACACTTTTTTGCTATGCATTTGAGTGACATAATGCTGCCTTTATTTTTTCATCTGTAAAAATACATATGGCTTTCTTCCTATATAAAGTTTGGAACATATACAACATAATATTTTTAGCTCTAAAATCATCCCGAAACAAAAGATTTATTTCAAATGTTTCTCTAACAATACCTTGGAAGTGAGTTATCATAATCCACTCACCTGAAAAACTTTGGATGTGATTACAAATGTAAATATATTTCACCTAAAATTAAGATCTCTAGAGAACAGTGCAATGAAAATAAATGTGCCAAGTTTCATAGGTAGTCAACAGAGTAAGACAGAGATGCCTTTGAAAACTGCCTGAAGTAGTTGCCGTCTGCCTACCTTGAGAAAATAAACTTAAAAGGCAAAGTTTCTCTTTTTATGAGATACCAAAGCTGTATCAATGGGCTATAAGGATATAGAAATATTTACTATAGAAAACTCACTAAATTCCTACAGTAGAAGAATGAGGAAGTTCAGCACCAATATTACTTAGATGGGATCTTTCTTCAGGATTGTACCTTTTGAAAAATGGTTTGCAAGCTCCACCATCTTTCCTCTTCTGAAAAGTAAGGTTACTAATAGCAACTACTAAATTGGTTAAGATTTTACGGTGATAAATTACTAATTCATATAGCTAGTGCCAAGCCCATTTGCTTGTGATGTTACTTTGCTAACTTAAGTGGAAACAGCTTTCTCCCACCTTATAAATAGCACAAAGAATATATAAAAGATATAGATCTTGCTAGATAAGAGTGGTCTTACCAATTATTCCTATGAGTATTGACTGGGTTAAACATGTTTGGACTGACAGTATGTGACATGTAGCAATCCACGAAGATCTCCAGCAGATTAACGTTGCTAGTACAACTTGAATCATTATACAGGGCAAGCATTTGCACAGTGTATGCATTGGACACTAACTCAAAACAACAAGCATTGTACTGCTGACTCCAAAAGTATTAGAATCTGGACTAATCAATTATAAAATGAGCCCTTGCCAATTGAACCTATTCTTACAGCTAATAAGACAGTATCAAGCAACTATTGTCTGCATTTCATTGTGCTATTCTGGGTTATCATGCTGATGTAGCATTGAAGATGAGCTGAAAAGTGACTCTGTTGTCTATTTATAAAGAATTCTGTGGCTAACTTTGCTCTAAATTGGGCATGTAATGAATGCATTACTGCAAAGCAGGGAAATAAAACCTATTATAGGCTAGAAATGAATCATCACAATGGCAAATCATTTTCTAAGCTGCAGTATTTTCTCTGTTATTGCTTTGCTTTAAACTTTGGTGAAAAGCAATTACTTTATTCTTTCTCTTTACTTTTATTACTGGTGATTCTTATGCTAATTTTCCCCTCTATATTTGATTTGATTTTGAAAAGCTTTTTGGAATTTAAGATTAAATTGAATTGGTGATACTGCCCTGCCATCTTCACCTCCTACCTTTTTTCTCCCCATCCCTCACACTGAGATCTGAAGAATTTTTAAGAAACAAATACAGCAAACTCAGAGCTATCCCATTTTAAATTGCTTCTCATTCTAGATAGATGAGACAATTCAGTATCCTCAAAACATCAGAAAAATAAAAGTGATACATCTAGCAATCCTCTTTTTTCTTTAATGTTCAGTATCAGTTTAATAAAAATATATTTGTTATCCAAAGTTACTACTGAGCATGAAATTATGGAAGATTTACTTTACTCATTACTTATGACATACAGTGGGAGGATTCATATGCATGAAAAGCTACAACCCATGAGACTGAAAAGTGGTCTTAATATTTAAATGTCGAGGCTTTTTTTTTCATTTCTATTCAATGAATTAGAATTAAATTTCAAGACTAAAACTCGTAATATTTTGATCTCCACATCCTTTTAAAATTGTCACTCAATGCATTTAAATGAATAAAAATTGTGAATACTGATATACTGTTGCTTATAGTTTTAAAAACAATATTTATATTCTAATGTTAAATCTTACAGGTATTAAGATTGCTCTAAGTATCCTGTGACTGAAATATTCCATCTCCCACAAGTCAAAACACAAACAGGCCACTATGCTTAAATGAACTCTACTCTTTGAACCAGATTCCCAAGTCTGTCCTTAGAAGATAAAAGAAAAGCATAAATTAAAGACAGAATTCTCCAAGGTCTCCTCTCTCATCAAAAGGGAAAGAAAGTAAGTTCAGATCTAGAAAATTACCTGTATTGTCACCTTTGCATTAGTTAAGTGAGATTAAACTTCAGCTTGCTTTAAAACAAATTAACACATTTGCATTCCTTCCTCGCTTTTATGAGAGATTATGCCTCCAAAACTACAGTTGCTGATGTGATGTATTGCACAAGCAAGGAGTCTTTTCTACTCAACTTTGTGGAAAAGTAAAAGATGGTCAGGGGAACTATATCTATCATTGATGATTTTGTGTGTACAGAGAGAATGTCTGCTAGAGAGCTAATCTGAGTGTGTTCTTACTTGCTGCACTTTCCATTTATCTTTTATGTCATTGTTGCAGTTGGTCTCATAAAAAGATTAAAGATTATGTCAACTTGTTAAAGGCTCAGTTCTATTTAAATAACTACCAAGGCTAGGCAGGCTTTATTTCAGCATGCAAGTGTGATGAAAAATAATGTTGCTACAAAGACTTTTGCATATTCCTGAAAAGTGATTGTAATGCTGTTGCTTTCCTCATTAAATCTACATAATACACTTCCGATGAATTAGGACAAAAATATCCTTAAAAATATTTGAAAAAGGCCCCTTGTGTTTCTACCCTTCCCTGAACTGTGTCTTGGAACACCATGTGCTTTTTGTGAGATCCTTGTGACCTAAAATCTGAGACTTTATTTTTTTCTAAATTGTTCTGAGCATATGAATTAATACAGTGTTGTAACTGAAGGCATTTATTTTGTATGTAGTATTTTACTTGCATTCAAAGACTAAAGAGCCACTATTAACTTGCTGATGGACATGGTTTAGTGATGGATTTGGCAGTATTTGGTTGGTAGTTGGACTTGATCTTAGAGGTCTTTTCCAATTGAAATTATTCTATGATTCTATGATTCTATTCCACCACAGATGAGTTAACAGACTGGACAACAAGGTCCTTTCTAGCTTGGTTACACATGATGTACTCTGTCATTGTGCTTTGTTCAGCAAGACATTCAACCAGGCATTAATAAGAATTGCTTTTAGATCCTAAGAGTACATTCTTACTTGTCATCTAAATTTTAGTAGAATTTCACCTGTACAAAATTAGAAGCACAGTGTCATTTCAGTACTGTGGAATTAAATTTATACTCATAATTTTATTGCAAATTGGGCTCTTATCAAAATAGAAGGGATTAGATATTTGTACATCTTATTAGTGGTACTGGCAGAACAGAATCTTCTCTCTCCTCTCTCTGTCCTTCCTTCATTATGTCTGTGACTCTCCTTATCCCATAAGTCAAGAAGTCCCTCACAGTTAAATCAGAGTTGTACACTTTTTTTGGCTGCATAAATTGTGTATGCCAGTGAATATTCATTTTACTGTACTCCACCTTAGTTATTACAATAAAGAAAATCCTTTTCAAGAAAAAGCTTTCTAAAAAGACTCAAGACATTTTAATACACTATTTCAACAGATTTTCAGAATAACTAGGAGAAAGAATCTTGGGGAAATACTTTTTACTACTGATCAGTAAACAAGGTATTAAGAGGAATATAATACATCTATGATTTTAAAAAAACATATATAACATTTAAATTTGCACATTTGAACATGGTATATGGAATAACTAATTCCTAACTTGACTTAATATGGAGTCGTAGTTTTAGAAAAGAGGAAAATCCTATAAATCTGCTATTTTGACTCAATATTATGTTTCAGAAGATCATTTATCACAGAAAATTAAGCAGCACTGCTGCAGTCCTTCAAGGACAAATGTATTTAATTCACACAGACCTAATGAAACCACATGTTTAAAGTTACACAAAAGCAAGCATTGTAGCAAGTAAGGAGTTGAAGTGTAAAATATTAATAGCCCTAAAGTTTCTTTCTGTCAACAAGAAAATAGGGTATCCTTTGAAAACCTTTCAATTGTAAATAGCAGTTCTGACATGAAGGGTAATTTAGACTAGGCATCATGCACCATCTCTTTGGACTTGAAATCTTTAAATGCTAGGGGTTGGACAAGCAGAACAGAGAGAGATTACAGGAGGAATTTTCAAAGGCATCAAGAGTTCTTAAGGACCCAGCTCCTATTCAAAATCAATGAGAGCTGGACACCTAATTAGCATGGCTACTTTGAAAATCTCCCACTATTTCTCTTTTATGCAAGTTCCTTACTATAGAAACAGTACTGAAGTAGAAATCTAATTGGGAAACGCTGTGCTGACTGTGACTAGAGACAGAGGTAAGGAGGTGGATTAACTGCATATTTTGAGAAAAAAAAAGAACTTTGTCTTGGACATGTTTATTTTACTTGCTGATTGAAATCAAAGTAAAAATCTTCATCAGTGTGCAAACTCTTAATTGTCTTTGCCTCCTTGAATATCAAGATTTGGACTCTGAAGTTGTCTCATCTTTGAATCTGTTGGGACCCATTGTATTTGTATTGGATTGTTTTAACTGCATTTCTAAATCAGTTTTCTCTTCAGAGGTATAGATATGACTGGAATTGGAACACTCATTATTTATTTTCGTTGCTTTTTTCCTAAGTAGGATATTTAGATGCCTCAAGAGCTCAGGGATCAAAGTTTGCTGAGCAAAGTTGAGCACAGAGGCAAGACAGGCTGTTAGGGAGACAGGCAAGCCAGGCGAGGTGATAGAGTTGCTCTTTATGTGAAAGAGCAATTTGAATGTACAGAGTTCTGTCCAGGTGAGGATGAGGGACAAATTGGGAGTCTGTGGGTTAGAATTAAATAGCAGGCTAGCATGTATGACACTGTTCTGGGTGTCTATTACAAGCCACTTGATTAGGATGAAGAAGTTGATGAAGCCTTTTACAGGTAGCTTAGAAGCAGTCTCAAAATCACAGGCCGTGGTTCTCATGGGGGATTTCAACTACCCAGATATCTGCTGGAAGGCTTACAGGGCTAGTCACTTACAGTCCAGGAGGTTCCTTCAGTGCATCAATGGTAACTTCTTGATGCAAATGGTGGATGTGCCAACTAGGAGAGGAACACTACTGGGTCTTGTACTCAAAAACAAGCAGGGTCTGGTTGAAGTATGAAGGCTGAGGACAGCCTTGGCTGCAGCAACCAAGAGATGGTGGAGTTCGGGGTCTTGTCTGGTAGGAACAGAATACCAAGCAGGAGCACAACCCTGGACTTTAGCAGGGCCACCTTTGGCCTTTTCAAGCAATTACTAGGGAATATTAGGATATTAGAGTATAAAGGAGCCCAAGGTAGTTGTCTCTGTTCAAAGATCATTTCTTCCAAGCTCAGGATCAGAGCATCCAGTGGGTAAGAAATCAATAATTGAGAAGGAGACCTGCATGGTTAAATAGTGAACCCTTGGGAAAATTCAAGTGGAAGAAGAGAGTCTATAGCTTATGGAAAGAGAAGATGGCCTCATGGGATGAAATTAAGACTGTCATTAGGGGATGTAGGGAGGCAACCAGGAAAGCTAAAGCCTTTTTGGAATTGTGCCTTGCAAGAGAAGTCAAGGACAACAAGAAGGGCTTCTTCAAATACTAGGTAAAACTAACCCTAGAGGCAATGTAGGCCCACTGTTGAATGAGGTGGGTGCCCTGGTGAGAGGATACAGAGAAGGCAGAGTTACTGAATGTCTTCTTTGCCTCTATCTATATTGCTAGAGACTGCCCTCAGGAGCTCCACACTCCAGAGGAAGTCAGGTTAAAGGAGGAGTTTTGTTTGGTTGGTCAGGACTGCGTTAAGGGTCAGTTGAGCAATCTGGATGTGCATAAATCCATGAGTCCCAATGGGATGCACCCATAGGTGCCGAGGGAGCTGGCGGAAGTTGGTAAACCATCATCTTCAGTAAGTTGTGGAGAACAGAAGAGGTGCCTGAGGACTGGAGGAGAGCAAATGTCACTCCAGTCCTTAAAAAGGGCAAGAAGGAGGAGCTGGGTAACTACAGACCAGTCAGCCTCACCTCCATTCCTGGCAAGGTGATGGAATGACTTATCCTGGGTGTTGTTTCTAGGAATTTAAAAGATAAGAGGGTCATTGTGAGCAGTCAACATGGTTTTACCAAGAGGAAGTAATATTTGACCAACTTGATAGACATTTATGAAGACATAACCATGTGGATAGATGGTGGCAGTGCACTGGAAGTTACTTATTTTGATTTTGGAAAAGTATTTGACACTGTCTCCCACAACATTCTCATAGTAAAACTGAGAACGTGTGGTCTGGATGATCAGGTAGAGAGGTGGATTGTTAACTGGTTGAAGAGAAGAAGGCAGAGAGTTGTGATCAATGGGGCAGGGTCTAGTTGGAGACCTGTATACAGTGGAGTGCCTCAGAAATCAGTGCTGGGATCAGTATTTTTCAATATATTCATTGATGACCTTGATGAGGGAACCGAGGGCACTGTCAGCAAGTTTGCTGATAATACTATACTGGGGGGAGTGGCTGACACACCAGAAGACTGTGCTGCCATTCAATGAGACCTGGACAGGCTGGAGAGTTGAGTGGGGAGAAATTTAATGAAATTCAACAAGGGCAGGTGTAGAGTCTTGCACCTGGGAAAGAATAACCCCATGTACCAGCACAGGTTGGGGAATGAACTCTTAGAGAGTCGTGTAGGGGAAAGGGCCCTGGGGGTCCTGGTGGACAGCAGGATAAGCATGAGCCAGCAGTGTGCCCTCGTAGCCTGGGGCGTATTAGAAGGAGAGTAGGTAGTAAGTTGAGAGAGGTTCTCCTCCCCCTCTACTCTGCCCTTGTGAGACAATATCTGGAATCTCGTCTCCAGTTCTGGGCCCCTCAGTTCAAGAAAGACAGGGAGCTACTGGAAAGAGTTCAGCTCAGGGGCCACAAAGATGGGAGCAGAGTATCTCCCTTGTAATAAAAGCATGAGGGAGCTGGGGCTCTTGAGCCTGGAGAAGAGGAGACTGAGGGGTCATCTCATTAATGTTTACAAATACGTAAATAGTGGGTTTCAGGACGATAGAGTCGGGCTCTTCTCAGTGATGTCCAATACAGGACAAAGGCAACAGGTACAAGCTGGAACAAAAGAGGTTCCAAAGAAATACAAGGAAGAATTTCTTCATTGTGAGGCTGATGAAGCACTGGAACAGGCTGCTCGGATGGGTTGTGGAGTCTCCTCCTCTGGAGACATTCAAAATCCACCTGGATGAGTTCCTGTGTGATCTACTCTATTTGGTCCTGCTCTGACAGTGGGGTTGGACTAGATGATCTTTCAAGGTCCCTTCCAGTTCCCGAGATTTTGTGATTCTGCGATTCTGTGTAATTCTGTCTGTTATTGCATAGTTGACATTGTATTGAATTATTATAATCCAATACATATTGTATGCCACCTAAATAAGTGTGTCCCACTTAAGTCATGAAGCTACTTCTAACATTTTAAGTCTTTCTCATTTTCCAAGTCAGGTATTTCCTTACTGAGGCTCTGATTTCTCAAATGATCAAGAGATGAAATATTTGTATAACCACTTATAATTACAGTAAATATTTTACTTACATTATTTTGTCTTCTTCTGATAAATGAGTATCAGCATGATCACTTATCCTAAGGAAGCTTATCCAAACATCATGTCATTTTTATATATGCTTTGAGAAAAAACTCAGTTTTCTCCCTTTGGGAGACCCTTTACGTGACAGGTCAGGATGAAGCTGATCTAGTCAGAAGGGTCAGTTCAAGGTTTCTTTAACTGTAGGTCCCATTATCATAGCTTAGTTATTCTAGACTTTAACAGCATCAAGGTTTAAAGACTTTCCTTTAGACACCAAGGTGATGTCTGTAGACACTCTGTGTCATAAGAAAGTTATACTTGTATGCAATTGCTGAAAATCATAAGGTCTTAAGAAGATACATCCATTTTGATGTATCAGATATGTTTAATTATTCTTCAGTCTTGAGTTGCTCATGCTTTCTTTGCACCCTTTTTTAGAACAATATTATCTGATTGCTATGGCTGATAGAAAAAATCTTGTAAGACAAGTGGCGATTGATGGCAAACTAGAAGTTGAAAATAGATAAGGCACAGGGACTATAGAAGATTGGATTAAAAAGTTATTAAAGCCCGTGTGAAAATAAAATATTTCAGACAAGAAACAGGAGGGATCACAACGATATATACCATGGAGAAAAAAAGTCTATAACAGAACACACTTAACTGGAACCTGTGCAAATTGTTAGAGGATCAAAATTGTTTTGAAAAGACAAAAGCCACATACATGTATAACCCTACATATGGAAGAGGATGGGATGTGAGCTATAAAATGGGCAATGATCAATTCATGTAAAATAAGGGAAAAACAGTCTTACATTTCCAAGGATATAAGATCTTGACATTCTAAAATAAATTTTGTAATTACTGACATGTATCACATAACCTCTTGAATGTCTCCCTATTGCTTGTATTTTATCATTGCAATAGTGAGCAGAGGCCAGGATGGGTTTGGGAAACACAGAGGTAGGTAGGTACTGCAAAGGCAGCACTTACTCACCAATCCCTGTTTCAGTGTCCAGGTAAGTCCCTGGCAAGCAGTAGACTGGCTTCATAGAGGCATCCATGAAGTCTTTAAACCGATTTAGCTGCTGTGGACACAACATTAGCAACCGTTGACAGATACACTGGTAGCTGATCACAAAGTGCGATTTAAATATCCTTGGCAACAGGCATTTTTTATGCCAGACACAATTTTTATCTTTCATCTGAGAGAAACTTCACTTCTTTCTTTCAAATAGAATTCTGATTTCTGTAATTCTGTCAGTTGATTCAAAATCTCTGGCTTTGTGCCTTGATGTAACACATTTTCAACTTGCCCCAAAAAACAGTTTATATTGAGCCATTTTGGCAAATGACTATTATAATCAAGCAAGGAAATCAAAATCCCACTTGACATATGCATCCAGTTTTAATCAAAGTAATAAGACCCTCGTATTGATAAATTGGCCCGAAATTGCTCAAATAGTAACCACTGTTGCACTATCACTGTAATAATTATTTTTTTAGAAGGATTACTCTGATGCAGTGTGATCATTTTGTCTTTGTATTTTCAAAAAAATAACAAGTCAAATCCTTTCTCTCATCACTCAAACAACACAGCATTAAAATGTCTAGTCTTGAATAATAGGAAACATCCTGGGACTTCCTCCCATCAACCAGCTAATAATTTCTCTTGTTTTAAGTCAGGGTTTTAAAATTTGTTAGTTAACTTGTTTCAGTAACCATGCTTTATTCTTATTTCAGACACATGGACAGATAAAAAAGAGAGAGAAGATAGACATTATGACAGATTTAGACCTATAGGACAAAATCATTCTCATGATGACTCATGATTCACCTACATTTCCTCTTACCCTCTTTCTCATAGAAAAGATTAAAAAGAAATAAACCAAAACAAAACAGGGCCTTAACCATATTAATTAATTCCATTATCTTAGAATCTATTTTTCACAATGCAAGTCATAGTAACAATGCTAATCTTGGATCTTTCAATGCATTCAATTAACTGCACATTGTTAAACAGGTAAGTTTGTCAAAGATGTCTGACCTTTTAGATATAGCAAAAATGTTTTGGAGGGTAATTGAAATAGTTAGAGTACTGGCTTGCCAAGAAATTGTTTTTCCATTTTAACAGCAAGATTTAATAGATGGAATTTGCAGAGAAATACTTGTATAAACACACAATCCTGGTTCTGGTTCATCTAAGTCTAACACTTTAGACGCTGCTCACTAACCAGAAAAATTATACCACCAATGCGTTGTCATCATTGAGTCTACAGGAAAGGTTTCAATGTCTTATTTGCCTTATCAAAGGACAGCAGAGTTTTGATAGGTGAATTCAGTTAGGCATTCCTTATCATGTTGATATGCAGTCAGATTTAATTTATCATAGCTTTATTACACTTATATACCCAGATTCCTTCTATCATAGTTTTATGTGCTGTTACATTTTGCTTGGTAAGCTAAGTGGTAGTTGAGTATATTCTCCACAATCCATTAATATAATGATTCTTCTGCTTCTCCCACTTCACATTAGTGGGGAAAAAGTCTAACATGTGCACTCTCAGCAATACAATAGATTTTTAATGAGTTTAATTTAATAATATTTCTCACCAAGAAAAAGTAGAAAAAAAAATTGAACTGCTTAGTAAAAGTTCTATTCCCTAAAAAAAATCAGCACAAGAACTGCTTCATTAAAACCACAAGTACATGGAAACTACATCCAAAAGGATGGAAGCCCGGATCTGGATCTATTCAGACTTATACTAAATGTTTATTTAGCCAAGGCCCTTTATCAGCTGCCATTTGAGATAAATGTCTATCAGACTGGCATACAGACAGTTCTCTAATTCACACAGTGCTTGCTATTAGATATTTAGCTTTACAGTGAGACTAGAAGAGGTAGTATTTGTCACATCTTTATCCTGAGCTGGTTTGAGGATCTATATCATGCTTCTATATGACCCAATTTTTCAGGACATGCCAGCTGGCAAATCTCAATCTCCTTGAATTTGCTAATATTAATGATTACTTTTTAACTGCAAAACTGCTCAGGTCATCAAACACTAAGCTTTTTCCATGAAGGACAAATAAAGAGAATTAAAGTGCTTTCTTTTTCTATACTAGCATTTAGATTTTGATGTTGTAAGAGAAGAAAACACTGTGCTCTAAAATGCTCAATGAAAACAACTTGTAACCTGAATGCTAAAAAATGGCTTGACATTCTTCAAATTTCTCCTTTCTCTCCACTCTTACTGAAAACATTTACAGGAGATAAACAGAGAGTCTTGCCAGTGTACGTTTCAATGAAGTCACTAATAGTTTGGAAAATGTACCGAGTGCTTTCTTGTATGATGGTAAGAAGAGAACATTATTTGTTGTAAAGATCTAACTCCTGAAAACTGCTCTACTTGGGCACTACTACAGATAATAAGAATCATCTCTGATGAAAGAATGCACTCATAAAATCTTGCCTACAGCAGGGCTTAATGACTATGCAAAGTTGTTATTGCATAGGGCAAACTTCAAATCATGGTCAAAACATGAATTTAGGAATGAAATAATGCTTTTTCAGTAGCAAATTCTACTTCATAAAATTTTATTTTTCCCAAAGTAAAACTCATTCTTTCATTGAATGCATCATTCATTTAAGAACATGGGAATAATGAGATAATTTCCAAATATCTTGTACAATATCTACACCCATTTGTAGGCCCTTAAGGGAAAAAAAAAGTGTCCATGAGAATAATCACACAGCTCAAGCACTTTGAATATTTACCTTGACAGACAGTGTAACTCAACCAATTATCCATGCAATGTTGTAAGTAATTATCAGTTTACTCTGTCATTGCTCTGACCTCTGATAATTATGCTGATGAAATGTCAGTAAGCAGACCTCCTCAGTCACTTGCCAACCCTATCTACAGACTGGTGAATAAGAGTTTTGTTTACTGTTCTTTGAGATCTTGGTGAACTAGAGCACACATCTACAGCATTAGGAAAGATTTTGGCTCCTAATGGGTTGCAATTAAAGCCATGCCAACATCGTACATATTAAGGAACCAATCCTGCAAAATGATTAGTGCCAGAAGATGCTTGACTCTGAAGAAATGCTGGTAGTGTTGTCATGCAGGGTAGAAAATGAAAATTGAACTTTACCAACATTTTGGTAATTCAATAATCTGTAATACATCTTGATGTAACCTCAGTTTCAATGCTTTGAAAAATTTAATTATGAATATACTTTTTATAGTATATTCATCTATTTTGAACATGACCTTATGCATCACTTGCAGTAATGTTATACACTTACATTTTTATTTGCTTAACTCTTAGTATATATTTCAGGTGTTTTCACTAACAGTAGTTGTGGGTCATACCAACACTAGCCTTCAGCATCTAATAAACGCTTACTTATACCACATAATTTCTTGAATGCTCTTATTTACATATCACGCTTGGTGTAGCAATGGTTTGTAAACTGGATTACAAGATTACAATTCTTGGGTCAAGATTTTTCTGTAGAGCAAAAATGGCCTCACTGAAAACATGAAAGATCTTGTGGCAGTGGCAGATATATCTCTCTCCTGAAGAGACAGATTTTATCTTGTGGATTCTACACTGGAAACAAAGTTATGTGCCTAGGACTTTCTGAGGTGTTAAAACATAAACACAGTGAGGAGACAGCAGAATGCTACCACTCCACCACATTTTTGCCTGGTATATCGTAATGGAAAGACACAAGATTTTATGTATGGAACAGCAAGATACTAGGCAGACTTTCCTCCTGTTAAAAACCAGTTACTACTGTTCATTGTCAATTTCAAAGGGAATCAGTGAAAACTATCACAAAGACCAAAGCATCCACTGAAGCTTTGAGTAGTAAATATCAATAAGATTGTCTGCTAGCACTATTATCCCTTTGACTGCCCTTCCTGTGATCCCTCACTGTTATTACCTAAGTGAAACATCTGCAAAATATGGGTACGTTACTTCACGCTGTGAGTCTCTGAAACATGTCTACTATGTTCCCTCCCAACAGAAGCACTTGGATTCACCTTGTAACTATCTTGATAGGAATCAAGGAAACTAGACTTCTGCTACCAAGGGAGAGTCCTCTGCCAGTTATTATTAACTCTTACATGTCCAAGTATGTATTTTCTGTATTGTGGAGAAAGAAGAAGAGGGTAACATCATTGCTATTATTCAGTCTAACCTGTACCCTCTTTAATTCCTCCAAATTTTTTCAGATTAGCAGAGAGATGCAATTTATGACTCGTAATTTTAGAATATCCTGTGATAATGGAAGGAAAAGATAGCTGTTAAATTAATAACTCTGAGCTTGAACAACTTATCTGCCATAGACACCAAGTGTGCTGCAGCTTGTGCTTTTTTAACGCTTTGCCTCTGGCAGTGAGCTACTTCACAGTGCAGAATCAGTAGGAAACTTGACCTCTCTGATTTCGAAAATGCATAGCTGAGTAAGCCAAATATGATGAAAGTAGCAGGAAAACCTCATGAAGGATAGATTATCCAACCAGAAGACATTTAGAAGTGAATTTTAATTTGGTGGCAGAATTAGATGAAAAATTCTGCCTTTAGAGCATGAACAAAAGCTAACTGTGAAATGACTAAGTGCATCCTTGACTTCTGCAATATTTACACATTAGTTTAAATGTTTCCTGAAGTGAGTACCTAAAAGATTTGCCTGTTCACTTTTGGGAATCTTTATATTTCTCTATAAAGTACATATCTGTTGATTCTTTTAGTTCAGAACAGTATGATTGTTTCTATAGGCCTTCTCTTTATTGTATGCAACTGTAGCTAAAACTTCAGGGGGGAAAATTCTAAATTTTCCATTAGTAGATTTGTGACAGGGATCCTTTTCTTAAATTGTTCTTATTCCACACATTTTAATGATTTAACTGCACCAAGCATACAAATATCAGCTGATCTGTTTGTTAAACATTCTTTTTGCATGGGGAAATATATAGGTAGCAGATAAGGAACATGAAATCTGTGACTCTATGTAAGCATATCAGATAACTGAATCATATCATATCTCTCTTGCAGTCTATACAGCCAAGTTTTCTTCATATAAAGACAGAAGGCTAGTATGTGGCCAGAACACATATTGTGGTAGTGGAAACTAATAGATTCTCTCAGGTCCCAAGCTGAAGATATTTTAAAGGGTGTGCTCTTCTAAATCTTCTCATCTTCACTCAAACCTTAAATATCTCATAATTTTTCCAGTTAATTCAGCTAGGCTCTCATTTCCAAGAAATGTTTCCCCATTGCCATCTTTTAGTTAGAAAGTAACATTATAGTATCACCTGTGAATGTTTTGATTCTGTATAAAGGGATATAAGTAGTCATTTCTGTAGACACCTTAAAGCTTGGCTTAGGAAAGCATTAGTACATTTGCTTTGGGAACATTTATGTAGTGAAGATAGAGAGACTTCCTTAGCTAATACATAACATTTTGCGTATTACACATATTACTGACTCTACCGTCAGTCTTCACATTTTGTAAGAAAACTTTGACACTGTGAAACCCATACTAAAATGTGTAAAGTCTGACATAATGGTCCCTTTCTAATCACCCTTAACTGTAATACTTGACAAAAATAATCGAAACTTCATTTTGATTCATCTGAAAATGTATCTATACTGGATTCAAACATTATTTAAAGTTAAATTTCTAGTTCCCAAATTCTACTTTTTAGACATTGTTATATTATGAAACAATATCACTAAGTGTAACAGTTTAACAAAAGATATCTTTGGCATCTTTTTTCTCCTTCCAGTATTTTTGTGATTCTCACTTATTATCACATAGCTACTTCTAATGCACCACCTATTCAAATACTTAAGTTACTTACTGCAGTTTTTTTCTTGGTTAGCTTCTGATACTATAATAAAGGACAGGAATGTATTTTGAGAACTTGATCTGTCAAGCAGATTTGAAACATCACATGAGCTTTCTGATACATCAGTTTCAGGTAATGTTGTCCCTGAATCAATAAATCTCTACTTGCCAGAATATTGCATTCACCTTAACAATTTTTTTGTCACATTAATATCAGGGAATATTTCTTATTTGTACTTGAGCTATAATGGTGTATAGAGATTATATTGCCTGATATTATTTTTTCCTTGTATTTCCTTATAAGTCTCAGCTGCCAGCTTCCTAGCACTGTTTACATTACTTTTTAAGCTCAGTGTACAATAGCAGACTCTTATTTTAAAGCTTAAATTTCCAGTTAAATTAATCTGCATTTTTCTTTCAGTGCTATCCATCTGCAGGTTATGAAAGGTGACAGTTCTAATAGAGGATGAAAACATTAATAGTGTTCATTTATACCTCCATGAGTATAATTTTTGGGTGGCTTTAGTGAGAATACCATAAAAATTGCCTTTTAATTGCAAGCAAAGATGAAAGACTGAATTTTGAAGGTCTGGATTTTTTTAAGTCTGCTGTCCCTAATCTGTGTGATGTAGGAATGTTTCCTTTTAAGAATGAAAGTTAACTTCATCTTTTTAACAGCAAATCTGTTTAAAAATGCTACTTGTCATTTTGTAGATTTTAGGACCTAAGTTTACACTGGTCAGAATTTACCATGGTATACATATGAGAAAATGTCAAGGTAAATCACAATACGCAAAGAAATGACAACTTCTCCTGTTAGAAAATATAACTGGTTGGTTTCCCTCTTGAAAATCTATGTATTCACTTTTCCTTACAACAAATTCGCTGGAAAATAACTCATCGATATATGTCAGATTTAATATGTCAAGTCTGTCAGCGCTGTTCATGATACACTCACCTCATACGATTCACTGCTATGAGAAAACAGTTTTAAAATTATCTTTACTTTTCTTCCGATACCTTAAAGATTGTAGGGAAAGATTGATTATTCATAAAGTACTGTTTAACAAAGGAACACAGAAAGAAGTATTTGCTTCTCTACTTTAAGAACTAAGTGAAAATTTGCAATTTAACCATCTCAGCAATACCTTGTGATCTTTTCTGGTTTTGCCCTCTTCAGCGAACCCTAAAGAAATATTAAGACCACACAGGATATTTCTCACAGGCCATAGGAACTTCTTATTTCTGCTTAGGATATAGTTACATGTATAGAAAGTGAACTATAAAAGTCAATAAAAATAACTTTATTAGTTTGTAAGTTCTCAATGTTCTTTTGATTCAGTTTCCTTAATAACATGTAATATTACTACACTACATCTTGGTGGCTTTTTCTTTCTTCCCAGTCTGTGTGAAAGTTTAGCTGATTAAAAAATGATGTTAAAAAATCTAGTAAGTTTCCAGAAGGTGATATCAGGGCTCAAAAAGGAAGCAAAACCAGCTATTTCCCTCCATCACAAGCTGCATCTGTCCTCCTATGCAAGATGACACCCAGAATAAAGGTATGTGGTCAGAAAGGGAAAGAAGTATAGTGACTCCATACTGTACTTACATCCCATTACAATGAAAAAATAAGGAAATGTAAACAAATGGAGACAACTGCTGTTATGGACCCATTATAATGCTTCCCCCACTAAAGAAATATTTATTGCCCACCTACTGTTTGGAAAGGTAAGTATTGCATTCAAGGCCTAAAATGATGTGAGAAAAAAAAATATGTTGATTTTTCCTGGTATTTTTCCAAAGTGTTTTGGCTCAGGAAACTTTTTATTCTTCCTCAATTCCTTCTATTTCTACTTTTTCAATGAAAAACCAAAAGAAAAGTACATCACTTTGTCCCTTAGAATTCTTACATGCCCAACACTTCAAAGGCAATAATATATTTCAATATTGAATGTGAAAGGGATGAATGAATCAATTACACATTTACAAAGTAACACTAACCAATATACTGTTGACTTAAATCTTGTTTATAGCATAAAATGCAATCTGAAAAAAAAAATCTTAATTTAAAGACTAGTAATGAAATGCAAACTCATGATGTGAAGTTTTACTCCAGAAGTTTGAAGTTTTACTGAGTTTGCATCTATGAAATAAATATAATTCATGTAAGTCCACCTTTGAAATACTGCCTGTCAAACTGTGATGTTAGTCTGACCTTCATTTTTGTACTTGGTAAATCTGGTAAGTCTGGTAAGCAAATGTCTTTGTGATACCGAAGAAAAATGCCACGGTGTTTCATTATTGAGTTCATAAGCAGCAATTTTTTACCATGTATTCATGTTAATATTCTTCCACGTCTCATTGACTGTTATATGAAGGATAAAGTCTCAAAGCCATTAGAAAACTGGTTTCTCTGCTGAGAACCTGGAAATATCCAAGGAAAAGCATTATCAGAGCACTTGGAAAACTTCATCCAGTCTATGCAATCTGTGGTCTGGGAGGAATTCACTCAAATTGAGCATCCCAGATCTTGCTTTTTACAGAAATGTAAAAACCGTCTGTTGATCATACCTGCAAAAATTGCAGGTATGCAGGTATGCAGGTATTCAAAAATTACGTGTTTAAATATGTTTTTATCATATATATTTACCTCAGCTGTTGGTGACCACACCATCTGCCATCTGCTCTGTACCACAGTGGGAATTGGTCAATAAGAATGATGTTATATTGTAGCTAAAAAAAAAAAAAAATCTGAATCGGTACTTTCAATTGTCTAAGATAAATTACAAATAGATAACTGTGATAACTAGGATGTAACTCCTGAAGAAAAGAGACTTTGCACTTTGTGAGTGTACATAAAATCTTCCAAGAATTAGTAAAGTCAAGAAATTTGCCGTAATGTTTACTACAGTTGATGCAGAATAAGTTTCTCAGTTCCTCACACTGTTCTTTCAGACATAAAATGTAAGACAAGTGGAGGACATAAACCCAATTCTAACATAACATGAAAGAACACAATTCTTAAAATATTTTTTATATCTATAACATGCATACACTTTCAGAAAGTGACACAGTAATGTCTATAGAAGCAATAAAAAGTTACTCATGTTAATTAGATGACAGTGACATATCCCCAAACAATATAAGCATATCAGAAATTATGTACAGCCAAAGGGAGATATACTTTTTCTTTCTTAGCTATGCCATTTAACATGGAAATATCAAATATTTCAAATGTTTTCCTGTTATTACATTTCAAAGAGTAAGAATCTTTGCTCTATCACTTTCAAGACAGCAATAAAGCTGCATTAGGAATATTTCAAAATGCAATATTAGTATACTGTCAGTGATTTTAATTTTTAACAAGCTTTTTTTTTTTAATTTGCATCATCAGCATAATTTCCAATTGCTAATGTTGCTTGTTCACAAATGAATACAAAACTGACTATTTGCTTCCAGCTAACTAGCCAGATAATATGCTGCATATCATGAAGTATGTAAATCATCATTTGGTGTGGAAGATACTTAAAAATATGTTGATATTTTCTATTCATCTGCAAAAAAAAGTGGTTAACAGGATACATCTAATTGTCTCAGGTTTAGAAATTGTTTCAGCATTATGAAGTAATTTATTAATTCCCATCTGAGATGCAACATCCTGAGAAAAATTTACCATGAATGAATAGATTGGACACCAAACTTACTTCTCCATGACCTTCATTATTGTTAAAGTTAATCCCAACACCATGTTAAAATATTGTTCCACTAACAATTTTAACAGTTTGAGTATATTTGCTTACTCAAACATTGCCAGTTTAACATAGTATTTGATTTTTAAGACACAAATCTGTGTCTTCTTATCTTTTGAATTAGAGGAAAGGATGATTTTTCTAATGTATAGCAGAAACTGATTTGTTTAGTAACTGATAGTCATCTTGATAAAACCTGGTATTGGGGAAAAGAACTGTAACATGTAGAGGAATAGGCATAAAGCAGGAAACAGCACAAATCAAAGCTCAATTACTTCACTGATAGTTCCAGTAAGGTCTGTATAGGTACCACTTAGTATAATTTCTTGTCTATCAAGTTCTTATTAAAGAGAATAGGAAGTAAAAACAGACTGCTTACTTATCTGAATCATGGATTGTCTTGGAGTTGGCTACAATACTTGCTACTAAGTCTACAGCTTTTCTTCTGTTGGTCTTGAACATGTATAAATGTCTCTGCAAAGTCTTATAATTGACTATGAAAGGCTATATAGGGCATAAAGAAAGAAGGATGATGATTTCTGTGGTAGAGTCATCGTCTACATTCAAGCAACTTGTGAAATGCTAGTAGTGAAGGAATTTCTTCCTGCTCCTTGACCCTCAATAGCCAATTTAAATAGATGACTCTGATCTATATACTAGCCTTTTTATTTTTAGATTTGATAGCTTTCATTTTGAAAATTTCAGTCTTCTGTTTAAAGGTAAAATATGTATATCTGTGTCTATACTAGTGTCAATGGGATATAAGCAGCAGGTTAGCGTTTAGTTAACAGAGTCATTTTGTTTAGGGTCCCACTGTAGTCAAGTCTGATGCATGCTAGTTATAAATTCACAGCTGCTCTGAATATACCTGAAGGAAAAGGGATATGACCCATCCAGACTTTGGTTATGTGAGACTGTAAGCTGCATGAGACTCAGACACAGGCCTCAGATGTAGGCCTCAGACTTGGTTTACATCAGCCTGGGAACAGTGGGCCTGAAGAATCGTCAAGGACAAGTTGCTCTTATAGAGTATAGATGTGAAGGCAGCTGTGCGTGTGGGAAAGAAAATGTGTAAGCTTAAAAGAATGTAGCAAGGCAGAATCTGAAGGAGTATGTGAAACCGCCAGACTTATCACAGTTGCCCTTTAGAGAATAAGATCAATTAGAGTTATTATAATCAAGCCAGCTTTGTGTTGCTTATAAAAGCCTGATGCTCGTTAGTAAAGGAGAGTTATGACCTTAACCATTTGGTGTCTGTCATTTCTTCGTGGTGCTCTCTCCGACACCGAATCATCTCTGATATTGTTCCCAAAGATAATTTGAGTGGTATTAGAGTGCTCCTAAGCTCTTTTAAGTCTTGTCTACACATAAGGTTTTTTTTTTTCAACTGACAGCTGCCATACTGAGTAGAACACAGGGCTTCATAATGTGATCTAAGTTGATACAGCTATGTGCATGCCACTATGCATGCAGGATACGCCTCTCTGAAGTCAGCAAAGCCATACTAATTAACAGCAGACCAGGAGTTGACTCCTAACATGCTTAGCTGCTTCTTACTTGGTTTATTTGTTTAAGATACAATAACTCTTTATATCTTCTGGAAATGAAAATGCACATTTAGGCATAATACAACAAGCTGAACGTTGTTGTTACAGCTGAGATGCCATATTCAGCAAGATCAATGTTCATATTAAGATGTTTGTTAATGAAATACCTAGACATATGGCTAATTTACACTGCTCAAACAACTCCTGTAAGCTAGCTACTGAGACTGTCATGAAATGTATAGTTGTCCAGTTTATCCAGCTAGATTAAAATCGTGGACTTGTAGCACATGAATGACAGCTTTATACTTACTCTGCTGGTCTGCACAGCAAAAATAGAAAATGCAATTTCACCAAATCTCTTATTTAATTAAATAAAGGAAAAAGAAAAACAACTGAAGCTGTTATAAGAGTATCAATCCCCCTTGACTTACAGAACTTGGATGATAAGTTACATTCAGTGCTAAGTACATCACAATTTGGTAATCCATGGAAAGAATCAAATTGGCTGACTGATGTCCCAGTGGATAGATTAATCTGTGTGAGCTCTCCTGTTGAATGTGTACTCTTCAACTCTCCATAAAATATTATTTTTCATAGCATAAGCATAAGTGATTTTTTAACTTAAAAAAATTCCAATCAATCAGTTCCTGAGCTAGAAGGATCTACAGTCATGATGACAGCTTTGAACTTATTTTGTAGCAGTCACCTTCCTAAAAAAGATTCTACCTACACTGATACAGCTCTAATTTTTTTTTTTTTGTCTGTTAAAGTAGGGAGATCATATTGAAAGAAAAAGTGACTAAGACACTTAGAACATTTACTGCGCTGTCGCCCTGGTATCCCAGCACAGTTGTATTTGAGTCATTATTTTTATGTCAACATTGTCTTGCTAAGACCTCTTTCAGTTGCTCTACACAGTTTATATACATTGCTAAAGAGAGCCTGTGATCTATCTTGTATTTAGTAACTGGTCAGGACAAGCAACCCAGAAGCAAAATATGGCCAGTGAGGTGGCCTCTGTAGGATCAGGCAGAGGTGGAATATTGATATGAGTGAATGACACTAACAGACTGCTGCCTGTTTTCAGGTGGTGCTCTGGCACCACTTTTGTTTTTTTTATTACCAGAAAGAAAGGATTCAGTGAAGAGGATAAAAATAAATGGAGATTCTGATACAAAAATTTTCATCCCCTGCGTGGCATTGGTGTATTCTGCATTACAACCACAGTTTGTATCTCAGAGTTCAGAGACAATGGGAGCCCTTAGCAGAAACAACTCTCTCAATCAATGAGATTAATAAAACTTGTCGAGGTCAGAAAGAATTCTAAAAAATCATGATGGAACTCTGACGGTCAATAACTGCTGTTAATAGCAGAAATCTGTGACTATGGTCCAGTACCACATATTCTATCTAGCCCATCCATCTTGATGCTGGTGTTGCTCAAAGTACAACTTCACAGCAGTGGAAATATCCACATAAAGGATTCTGGAGTAATGTTGGGAAAAAGGAAAAAAAAAAAAGTGTAAAGTCTTTCAAGACTCAAGCTCCAAATGAAAGAATGTGGATTAGAATATAGTCATTTTGAGATAAACTGCACAGAATTATTGAATTTAGGAAAAATTTGCCTGCTCAGTGACATTGGTATTCTTGTTAGCTTCTCTGTCAATAGCAGAGTTTAAGCTGCCAAGAATACCAATGAAGTTGGTGAGTCTGTTTCATTACATGTTTTGGTAGTTTTAAAATGAAGTTCTACCTGCTCTCAGTTGACAGGAAAATTTGAAATTAGGACTTTAAGCAGATCTAGACCAAAATAAAAATTAGGAAATAACTTATATTTTCTGTGATACTGTAATCCTATTTCTTCTGTTGGCTTTATTATTCACATAAAACACCCAACAAATTTTCATTTCATACTGTCATAGAGCATGGTAGAGTTATAAGTTTCCAAGTCATGTTTTTGTCTGCATTTTCAACAGAACATAATGTATTCATGTCAAAAAAAAAAAAACCACTTTAAGAAGCAGAAGAAAATAAACTGATAAATAACACCTATTCCTAACATACAAACACTCTACAGAGACTTTTCTTTCACATTTCCCATTTACAGAGTAAACTATTTGTCCATTTTGAATCATGTTGTACATGACTTTTGACTTTATTTACTATGAGTGATAAATAGATAACTTTCATAAATCCTATAATGTGCATTTTGATATCGTTTTTATCATTTTCTTTACACACTGGTCATTTTTTTTCTTAATTTTCTAAATTTTTCTTTTTTTCCCCCAAGTTTATTTTATAAGCTAGTTTTAACCATTCTTTAATGATGGCTTAATTTCCTGAACTTTACCTGGTCAAATATCAGTACACATTTAAACGTTCTGAATTTTAACTACATATTTTGTAATTGAACTACATAGATTGTCCCCCCTTTTCTTCTGAAGCTCTTTATCCAAGAGTTTATTGTACCGTTGTATCATAGCAACCTCACTGTGAATGTATAACTTATACATTATATATAGTTTATACACAATATTTCAGAGATAAATAGAGGACTTGGCAGGAAATAAAAATAAATAAACCCAAGTAATTCCAAATAGTCAACTACTTGAAGAAAAGAAAATGAATACATTGCTGTAATAAAATTATCTTGTGTGCATTTTAGATAAGTTTTGTAAATTTTACACCCTTTGTTGGATCTTTTGTCTTTATATTAGGGAAAAGAAATTCAATATACAATATCAGTTTTTTTTACCTTTATACTATTCCCATCAAATAAGTCTAGCTATGTGAAAATGTTTCTCTGCTTTAAAATAACATTCTTGAAATGAAACTTTCTTTTCATTTCAGTGCAACATATTCTGTTTTGAGAAATAATTTTGTTCCCTATTGAGAGTATTTTGACCAAAAAAATACAATTGCTTTTGTTTGCCATTTAATTTACCACTGGATCAATAGAGTTAGATGCAACTACATTTGATATTAAGGCTCTCAAATTCTAGGGGAAATGGAAGTTAAATTGTAAACAAAATATTTCATTGGCATTGATCTGAAAAACAGACTGACAATATTGCTAAAAAATCATCAACTTCTATACACAAATCTCACCAAACTGACAAGAGATAGATTTTATTATTTTACTTTGAAAGGGTCATTCCCTTAAAGCTGCATGAGTTTATCAATTTATAAAAGACTAAATGAACTATTTTTTCCTTCCGTTTCTGTCACAATTCTTTCTTTGTGATTATCCAGGCTTGACCAGGTTATAAGAGTGAGAGATTATTTTGCTCTCTCTTTTAGGCAACCTCAAATTTCCAGAATTTATGACTCATGCTAGATCATTTGTGATGTAAAGATTACAAGTAACCCGAACTTACTTAATGTACTGTGATACACTGCTGAAAAGTACAGATACTCAGAATGCCAAAGGTGTAGGAACAAATGCCCCCCAGACATTCTCCTTTCAGGAAATATCCACCGAAATTGCAGTTACAGTTTATTTCTTTAACTGAACAAGAACTTTTATGTAAACTGTATCTAACAAAAATATTAGCTTCTTTACCTGACTTTTTTCCCCCTTTTTTCTTGGTGCAAGAAAAATATGAGTTGGCCAGTTCTTCAGAGAACCCTGTTCTCATTTGGTTACTAGTTGCATGCACTTCTAAATGAAAAGGAAAAGGAACACTGACAATTTCCAAAACAAGCATGACAAGCATCTCTCTATCTTTCTCTCAAGTGCACCTTTCAAAGGGTCATTATTTGGATTCCTAGAGCCTAAAACCCTTAAAACTGTGGTTATATTTTGGCTGCTGCTATCCTTATCTATGGATCAAGCTGACACCCAGCCAGTCGATCAATACTTCTGCTGTGATGGTGTTTAAGCTCTCCAAGAATTCTCTGCATGGTGCCTAGTGCTCGGTAGGCATAAATTCCTCCCCAGAACTGATGTTCCTTCTGCAGCTTTGACAGTCAGAATAAAAGCAAGAATCTGTGGTAAGCCAGGAGACAGCAACGATGCTGAGCTGATAACTAAAATTGTTTCCTGTGCAGATGTGGTACAGCCTTCATATTACTGCTCATTTCATTGAGAAATTCCTGCAGTGCAGTGTCCCTGGAGCTCATAAGGCTAGGAAAACGTGTGATGGTCTGTTTGGTGATGATGTGTCTGTGAGTATGAGGAGAAATCAAGCCTGAATACCACAGTAAGTAAGATAAGCTAATGAAATGAAATATGAATACTGCATTTTGAAGTACTTTGATGTGTTCCTGCAAACGTAAAGATAGTATGTTTCTTACCTTTATATCTTAACTACATCATAAAAAAACATCAGCTCAACAAAAACTAAAATAAAAATTGTAACCTATTAGCCTGTGACTGTCTCTCAAAATGAAAAATTTTACACACAATTTATATAAAACGTAACAGTAAGGTTGGTTTCAGTTCATTGTCTAAGCCAAGAGGGTATTGTCCTTTTATGGAATCTATGGTGTTTGTTGACCCAAAATATTTTGTTAGAATATTAATTAGAACTCTTTATTACAGTTAGGATTTCTAAGTGCAGGAAAATTCATTTTGCCACTTCGCTGTCATCTGTTTGAACCTAACTTCAGGACAAGTAATGGCTTAAAACTCTTTACAGCTATAAAACAGCAGCATAAACAACATATTCCCAAGTAATGACATGTTGTTGTCCAATGAACAGCAGAAAATGCTCTCAGATAAAGCCTCACATTTGTTATCCCATGAACTATAACACAAACTAGTTTTGGAGAGCAGCCACCAGACTTTGCTAATGATCTGGGGTAAGCAAAAAGCTGCTATAAACCTACAATTATACAGCTGATACAGAGAGACTCTTTAATAGGTATTTTTAAAAGGCTGTGTTCTAATGATATTTGTTGAGATGAAAGAAATATCAGTTACCAGGAAATGAGGATTCCAGCTGAAAATAATGAATTTAAGTTTTTTAAAAAATCATCTGAGGGTCATGTAAACAATCAAGTAATAATAAATTAATCCTGCTTTCTGATGTATATTCAAACACTGATGATATATTCTCATTTCTGTATGGCTCTTCTGTCACATGTCATTGGCTGGAGTAATAGCTAAATTTAATCATATGGAAGTACCTTTTGAATATTTAACAAACACATAGGCTTGAGATTTCAGAAATTTGTGGAGTTAAATCATGTCTGAGATATTCTTGACACACCAGCATCTCCACTGTACAGACAAACAAAAAGTCTTAATGGAGGGTACAGAGGGAATTCAGAATAAATCTGGGAAAGCAGTAATGATAGATATATATTTTTCTCACAGAATCTAGTCTCTACTACAGAGACCTTGGCTATAAACTTCTAGCTGTCAGAGCAGAATAACTTGCAATAATAACTTTACATATAGAGTTCATCCTCACTCCTGTCCAAAACAAGGGGAGTCCAGATTTCAGCCAAACATGAGATAAAGAATGGAAACTCCTGGTCTTGCAGCAGCAGGGAACCAACACCAGATGTCATGATCACAGCTTTATCAACTACTATGAAGAACTTGCTGTTCCTTGTATACTTTCAGAAAAAGTGCTTAGAAGAGAACCTGAGGCACAGGCAGTTTTGGTCATAATTCATCATAACAAGATATTATCTAAATACTGGTACATTAAAGAAAGGAAGGAAGCAAATAATATGTATCCTCTCCTGAATTCCTCTTTGTAATTCCTCTTTGTGCATCAGGAAATAGTGAAACTTCTCTTGGTCAACAATGCCCAGGAAGTGCTTGGCTAGGTTACTGTTCTCCCTGATTACCAACAGATTTCAGAAGCAAGCTTCTTTTTCATTAGAATTTAGGACTTGTATAAAAAAAAAATATGATAAAACTATAATCTGGATATGTTGAAAACATAAGCAAGGCCTCAAATTTACACATTTGTTTTACATTACGATGGAATTTAATCTTGCTATAGTAGTTCAGAACAACCTTAGTGACATTACTTTTGTAGAACCCCTTACAAGATTAAAACAAAAACATAAGAGATATCTGCAAACATGCCTGATTTTCTCAAATTGTTTACCATTGACATTAAAGTCTTAAAACTCCTATTTGAGGAAACTACCTCTTCTTCAACTGTTTTTTATTTCTTCACACACCCTTGGTATCTCATTTTAATTTTCCCGTATCATTGGAACAGCTTCAGAGCTGCACTACTACTATTTTGTCCAGTACTAGCAAGCTGTTTGTTTATAAAAATTCCACTGCAGGTATTCAAGCTGTACTTTAATTAAACTGAGATAAAAGATACTATGCTACAAAAGCAGTTTCACTTACATTTTTGTTCTATTTTTATGCACTAGACTATTTACAGGAATAATAGGAGTCAAGTCAGTTAAAAGAACTTTACCAGCAATTTCATTTGCCTCTTTATTGCCCCACTTTAAAAAAAAATAAATTATTTATTTTTATTTGAATCCCTTATAGCCATTCTAAGTATATTTATGTCAATATTTCAAAGTTTACTGTATTCTAAAAGCTACTGATGCAGATGATGTTTTATAGTATATGAAAGTAACTCATCAATTTTTTACAACTATTTCCAGCAGTCTACTCCCATCACTTCACATGTAATTGTCTGCCTGAGGCCATCACTCAGAACCTTCCTATTTTAATGCATAGGTCAGCAAGACTTTTCTCCTTCTTGGCTGAAAAATCTTCTTTCTTTCAATTGAATTTCAATTTTTTGCTTAGTCACTCAAGAACAGGACTTTATTAGTAGTCATTTTGAATAACAAGTGAAAAGTTACAACTTTGGCATATTTGTTAAATTACGTTTCAGCTGCACGATTACTAAAATGGCTCAATGTAGTAGGTAAAAGTAAGAAACTTATTGGTACTTAAAAAAAACAGGAAGACTTTTTATTATAAAATTTCATTCTCTGAAGTTACTGGATCAAAAGAGAAAAAGACAACAAATTACTCTGAGAAAAGTGTCTTTTACGTCATGTATGCAAAAGAGGTACACAAAGAGAATAGTATTTCTGCTCAAGAATTTCCTACACTCCTCTATTCGGGAGCCACATACTCGCAAGTCCCATTAATCCAGTCATAAAAATTCACCATGGTTTCTAAAATGTATGGTTCATAAATTTTAATGGACTTTTTGTTCAACAACAGAGGAGAAAAAAACCTATTTTGGAGCTCATGAAAGAAAAAATAGTCATTAGAACAGAAAATGACAGTTATCTGAATAATCATGACTAGCCTAAAGTTGCTAAGTAATCATCAACATAAATACAATCTTTTTTTTCTTGGTAATTGAAAATGCTATTTTGCTGAGCCTTAGAAGCTTTTGGAAACTTCTCCAGCTTATAAAGCTGGAGATGGCAACCAGGAAGGAAAAAAAAGAAATTAAAATAAAAAAAATGAAAAGGAAGACCTAATAATTACTAAGGAAGAGAAATGTAGGTTGGATAGTTACACGCAAATCAAATAAATAAACTCTCCCAACAAATGTAACATTTTAGCTTTAGGAAAGAATGTGAGACATGGGTAAAAATTGGGTGACTATCTTGAATTGAGCACTGGCACAGGTTGCCTAGGGAGATTGTGGAGTCTCCTAGTCTGGAGGTCTTCAAAACCCACCTAGACACATTCCTGTGTGACTTGATCTAGGTGGACGTGCTTTGGCAAGGGAGTTAGACTATATGATTTCTAAAGGTCCTTTCCAACTCCTACCATTCTATGATTCTATGACTCTACGAGTCTATGATTCTATGACATTCTAATATGATATTCTGTCAAAAAAAAGTTAATGCTAACCTTCTACAAGTAAGCAGAAAATAAGAGAATGGCTCTAAGAAGACAATTTAATATCTTTTTTTCACATAAATAATATCCCAAACTACATATATGTGATGTTTATATATTAACAAAACATGAAGATTAGATGTGATANTTTGTTCAACAACAGAGGAGAAAAAAACCTATTTTGGAGCTCATGAAAGAAAAAATAGTCATTAGAACAGAAAATGACAGTTATCTGAATAATCATGACTAGCCTAAAGTTGCTAAGTAATCATCAACATAAATACAATCTTTTTTTTCTTGGTAATTGAAAATGCTATTTTGCTGAGCCTTAGAAGCTTTTGGAAACTTCTCCAGCTTATAAAGCTGGAGATGGCAACCAGGAAGGAAAAAAAAGAAATTAAAATAAAAAAAATGAAAAGGAAGACCTAATAATTACTAAGGAAGAGAAATGTAGGTTGGATAGTTACACGCAAATCAAATAAATAAACTCTCCCAACAAATGTAACATTTTAGCTTTAGGAAAGAATGTGAGACATGGGTAAAAATTGGGTGACTATCTTGAATTGAGCACTGGCACAGGTTGCCTAGGGAGATTGTGGAGTCTCCTAGTCTGGAGGTCTTCAAAACCCACCTAGACACATTCCTGTGTGACTTGATCTAGGTGGACGTGCTTTGGCAAGGGAGTTAGACTATATGATTTCTAAAGGTCCTTTCCAACTCCTACCATTCTATGATTCTATGACTCTACGAGTCTATGATTCTATGACATTCTAATATGATATTCTGTCAAAAAAAAGTTAATGCTAACCTTCTACAAGTAAGCAGAAAATAAGAGAATGGCTCTAAGAAGACAATTTAATATCTTTTTTTCACATAAATAATATCCCAAACTACATATATATGATGTTTATATATTAACAAAACATGAAGATTAGATGTGATACAGAAAAAATTTTCCATAGCAACAAGTGAAAAAAAAAGGCAGAGACTTAGAGAATTTAAATTATTCTGCTTATAAAAATGAATATCCCAAAATTTCTTCATTGGAGCATCCCTTTGGGATGCAGATTTTGTCAGTATTATCCACATTGTGATTTCAAGTAAAATGAATGTAAAAATTTGGATGAATGTAAGAGTTTCTGGAACCAATTTATTATTATTAGGACAGTAAAATAAAGTACAAATTCTATATAATTCATATAGTACCAAATTTGTTCAAATAAAAGCTATATTCAGAAAAGCCACACCTTATAAACTATGAAATAACTCCTACACATTCCAAGTAGAAAAATAATTCAAAAGGCAAAAGTTAATGTAAAATTGAGACAAATCTCTCTTATGATAACAAAAAGAAGAGCAATTCAAGAGATGGAGTGGCTTCTGAAACACATCAATGCCTATGATATTGTTTGCAGATCATCAGACAACTGATCTTATTTGAAGTTTTAATTTAAAACGTAGGTTTGCTTACAGTAATACAAACTAATCCTTTTATAGAATCTGTAGATCTCAAAGCACTTAACCAAATAAGCATCTTCTTTATCAATACTTCTAAATGGGATAAATGTGACATGATATAAAGGAACACTTATGCTGTTCAATAGGCCAAGAACAGACTTTAAAATGAAAGCTGAAGTCTGTACATCCTTTATCGTTCCTGAATTCATAGGCTTTCTCCTTTGAAGAGGTTAAAATAACAATATTTAGAACAGTTTATTTTTTCTTCCTTGAAGTACATATTCAACTAGATTTTTAAGAGCATCAGGAATTTTCTCATTGGAAAAAGGTCAAAATTTAGGAACAAAAGGCAATTGAAAGGGAAATGTGTGTCTGGGAAAGAATTAGAGCTTCCTGTTCTCTACTGTGATCAGTTAAACAAGCTTCCAGAACAACACACGAGATTTGTGTTTGGGGAAAGTAGATCAAGTTCGGCTGTATCAAAAGCAGAAGCCATTGAGAATTTATGCTTTGCAAAGCTGCTGCAAGAACAGCTCCATCTTGATCATCGTCTGAGTTATACTACAAGACAGATTTGAACTCATAAGCACACCAAGGCTGAACTCATACACAATATACTGCTACAATACTTTTTCTTGTATTGGCTAATTACTTTTTAAACTCAAAAACTCTTGACCTGTATGTAACCTAATAGTAAATCCTCTCAGGTCTTGATAATCCTTTAAACCAGTTGCTCCTGTAGAAAAGGCTGTTACTTTGATGGTAATATTAGAGAAATGTCCTTATTTTCACCCATTTTCCAAGCTATTTTGTCACTGAGAGCCTTACAAATCAGGCTGTATCAATCACATTACAGTACAAGGTATGGTCATGAATTATGTAACCCAAGAATAGATATCATAATCATACATGTTACTAAGATATTTAAGAAGTCAAAAGACCACATTCTTATCTGATGCAAAGCGACCTTGCATAACTGGCTTCCTTTAAGGTGAAACTACAAGATAACATATGCTTAAGCTGCCAATGTTAGACCATCACATTTGATCACATATCATTGACCATTTCATTGATTTGTAGTAGTTGCATTGAGTAGTTGCAACACGTATCTCTCTATGAAGATTTGGCTAACCATGGAAAATCAACTCCTGGAAGACCAACTGGTGAGAACTGATCTAGACAAAAGTGAAATGATATTATTTCAAAAAGAAAGTGCTTCAAAACTTTTCCCAAAGCTTACAGTTTCTATTTCTTAATCTGGTACACATTTCTGGGTCTTTTGAGTCCCTCCTAAACTTGGATGTTCATGTATCACCGGTTTCCAAAACAGATCTTTGCTATTCTATTTTATTAGTTGAATTGTCCCTAAGGAGGGTTTCCCATAGTACTCTATATTTATCATTACTTGTCTTTGTGTTCAAAGCAAGAAGCTAGACTTTTCTCTCAAAGTGACAGGCGGCTCCTCTGACATCCCTTAATTACTCAGATCAGGGACATGCCCAAAATACTGCAAAATTTCCTTATTCTGAGGCAATTAAATTTCCTTTTTCTGCAGCAGTAATGAAAGAATTAAATATATTTTGCCATGTCATTAAGTCAGGAAACATCCAGAATCTAAATCATGCTGAGATATGCTGAATCAGAGACATAGCCTTAGAGACTTTCTTTCTACTTACAGCCTTACAGCTACAAGAAATTTTTCAGATATTCTGTGTCACCAAGACATTAGCATCAGTATTGTTGAAAAGAAGTACATGCTTCCCAGTTGTTCTGTTTCAGCAGTAGTTGCCTCAGCAAACTTTAGTTAATATGTCAGTCTGAGACTTACTTACTTACTCCCACTTCTAAGTTTAGGAGATGTATGACACTATTTTCTACAAGAGATTTCAATCTGTATCCATCTTGAGGTTATTTCTTGTGAAAGTGTTATTTGTAACCTTTGTATTCACAGGCAGAAAACCACAGTAACATTGTCATAGAGTGGTGAATAAAACAGATATCTTATTTTTGTTTTATCTATATTACTATTCTCAGAAAACACTTGTGGATCATGACACATATTCCTAATTGTGCAAGCATTTCTGTCTTTATTTTTCTGCAGAATTGAACTTACAGCAGATGAGAGCTGCTATATCTCCTTTTTTACAATTTAACAACACATAACAACGTTAAAATTTGACTTTGCACATTGTTTTATTTCTGTTCTGTAATTTTTCACTTCCTAGAAACCTGTTTTATGAAGAATTATGGTGTTAAGTGTTTGCATATCAGATGACAGAAGCTGACATCTCCACTGTAGTATAATGACAGGTATTAATACACTAGTTACACCAGACCCACAAAAATAAGGTAATACATAATATCTTGAGTTATCTCACAGTAACATCTATTAAGATGACCTTGAGGGACTGAGAGCACATTTAGGAAACTTGTTAGTTTTACCTTTTCCCCAGGGCATAAACAAATAATCAGATATGTGGTCACAGTTATGATCGTACTTTAGAAGGTTCTATTAGCAATTCTGAAACTCTATGTAATTATGTATTATATTGGAAAAACTTATTCAGCTAGGTGATTAAGTTGTACACAGAAACATGTGATCTCTATTTTCAAAAAATCCTAAAGCTTTGAGACTGGGCCCATCACGAAGTGAGTATAGCTCCTTTCATTTAAAAATTGAACTTCAACACTTAACAAAATGCATCTGTGCAGAAGATGAGAAAGTCTCAATAAAATTTAGCACAAACAACAGAAAAAAAACCCTATTCTGCTTTCTCCTCAATTATTTGCATTTTTCTAAACAGAACTTTATAAATTACCATTTTATGCATGCATATCTAAGCTACAACACTACTTGAAAATTAATCTAGATTGATCTAATTGTTTGCTCTAGTTATCCATTTAATGTTTACTTTTATTCATATCTCACAGAAAACAGTTGATTAAATTTTACTGTTGCCTGACTGTTAACTCTAGATACACTCTAACAGAAATTTCAGTCATCATATCTTATGCACTGGAGAAGGGCAGAAGAAGGGTAGAGGGAAAAATCTAATCAAAAGATAGAGGTAAGTAGCAGAGAAGACAAGAACATAGAATAAAAACATATTTGTAGATGTATTCTTTAAATAAGAAGACTATTATATCAAATACTGAATGAAAGACTGTTGGCAGTTGGTCTTAATCTGAATATTTGAGCTTCCCTTTACTGCGTTCTAGTGTTTTATTGGTTACTATGTCAAATATACAAAGATGGACTGTTAATTGAAAAAGAAGTACTGTGAAGAGGTTGACTCCATGAACAAAAGAGGGAAAAGGAAAGAGAACATACATCCATGACACTTTGACCGTGTTTCAGAAAATATGTTCACCTGTGTTGTGGCCTCTCTAATACTGTATCAATGTGGATGAGTAACAGACATATACAGAAGCAGATGCACTTCTGTGTGCCTGTAAAACAGCCACGCAAAAAAAGTAGCACCTCAAATGCATCTTCTAAAATCTTACCTTCTGAAATATATTTAGATGGTCCAATTCCCCTAATAATTCTAGTGTTTAGTGTGGCACTTAGAATAAGGATGTTTTTGTATGGTAAAATAATGTAAATAATAAAAGTATATGAATAGTTTTCATTTTGTTATTCCATTGAGGTTCCATTGATAAGAAAAATTATGAAAGTTAATTCATATTGTAAAAAAAGAAATAATTAGCTTTGTAATATAAAGCATTTCTATAGTTTGTGTAGGTTGTTAGAGCCAATTTTGACTTCATTAATCGAAGTAGTTATTCAGCATACATTAATTCAGTACCCAGAATTTAAAAGTGGCAACTAATCAATAAAAATAAATGAACATTGATATTGCAGGACTTTTGCAATATTGTATTTATAGTGCCCCTGAAGCAAGTTAGATCTTCCATTAAAAGATCAATAAACTAATGCAAAGGCCAATGCCTCGCATTAGAAAAACCTTGGTATCAGGGGATAAGAGGAAGGAAGCTAAATATTTATTCCTGTATTTCTGATGAGATTGCAGAACTTTTTGTAAGATTGAACCTGGGACATGGATTACCTTTTTGATGGAGTCCAATGCTATTTTGTAATGATCAGTCAACATCTATGTATTAGAAAAGCATTTCCTCTTCCCTAACGCTCCAGTACTCCAGTATGTTTTTTATTAAAAGAGAAAAATGTGTTTCTTTTTTATCAGCAAGAGCATAGCTCTCTCAACTTCATATACTGCTGAAGTTGCGATTCTGCTTTCAAAATAAAAGGTGAATTATAGAAAAAATAGATTTTTTTTTCACAAATATATGTAAATACTGAGGTAAATAATACACAAACTTCAGTAATGGCTATTCAAAATTTAATAGAATCTTGATCAAATGCTAGATTTTGTCTAATAAATATAAAATATCGTGTGAATATATACACACATATAAAAATAGTATTAATGTAAAATTATATTTAATACTCAAGTGCTCAAAATTTAAAAGTAGGAGTGATTGTATTGAGAGATTTCAACTGTTTTACTCAACAACATATGAAAAATAATGAAGATTTTGCCTCTACAATGTATGACTTGATAATACAACCTCAAAAAAATGACGATATAATGAAAACCACTTAATTAAAAAAGTAACTTCTTTACTTTTGAATTGCTGTTTTCACATTTTTCATCACATTAAATTTTGGCTTGGTAACTGCCAAATCTGATATTTTACAAATGTAATGTATATATTTTACTGTTGTATGTGAAAAGACAAGGAAAAGAACACAGGGAAAAGTTAATTAAATTAATATTTTAATAGTTTCAATCACAATGAAACAGTTTTCCAAAATTTAAACTGAATCATTTAAATCTAAGTATTTTCAAACTTTTCTACCAGAAATAGTTCAGCCTGGCATACACTACAGCCTACACTACAGCCTACACTACATTGGTCTTCAGCTGAATTTTTATTTTCTCATTTGTTGTTTTGTCTTTGATAAAAAGTTTGAAACTTTGACTCTAAGATTGATTTGTTTGATTGTAAGTGCAATTTAGTAAGACAAGAGGTCTTAAACAACATAAGATACTTGCCAGTTCACACTATGAAGCTGGTTAAAAAATTTTAAAACTATCTCGCTTCCATTAAACCAAAAAAGGTGAGTCACTGAGCTGAAGCACAGCAGGACAACGACGGTAAAAACCTTTCCAACAGAGAAAAGAGTCCACATTTATATTCTTAGATTTTCAGGTTGAGATTTGTATGGTGTAATCCCCAAGTGACAAGATATGCAAAAGGGAAGATGCATGCCTGCCTTCAACCTGAAGCACTCATTTTATAAACCCTTAAGGAACATAAAGATTTTGACAGAAGTCTTCTGCTTATAGATAAATTTCAATGTACTAAAATTGTGCACATTTTAAAAAAAACAAAATAGCTGTCTAACCCTAACAAATATGCATCTACAATCCTTCAGCAAAAGAGTATCACCAACTTCAAGTGACACACAAACATAAGAACTGAATAAAAGGTCCATTTTCTAAGAAGTCTTTGGTCTTTATAGTATCTAAGAACTGCCTAAACACAGTAATTTGTCCTTGCTCAAAACAAAGGACCTAATATAAAAACATGTACTAATGTAAAATAAATAGAAATGAGCAAATTGCAGTTTTCCTAGCTATTAAAAGCATTCTTCCTTAAGACTGTATAACTTTCTAGGATACTGGTGTTGAAATTGGCTTTTCTGTTAAATGGCAACTTTTTTTTTTTTGTATTTTCAAAGCAATTGACCAGCCTGAATGTTTCACTGCACACATCAGTAAAGATAAACACATTGAACAACTTTAATTTTCTGCACCATGTATGACCTGTTATTTATTTATTCTTATGCAATCCATAAGAATAATGCAAATTATTCTTCACAAAAATATTTTTATTCCCCCTGTATATTGTCTGAACATTAATATATGGCATAAATTGATAAAACAGTTGTGAGAAAATTATAGGTGCCAGTTAGTCATCGCAAAAATCCAGACTCTTTCGGAGCAGCACTCAAGGCAGCTCATGGGATAAGAGCTATACCATATCTATAAGGAAGCACGGGAATACAGCTCTGCAGTTCCACAGGAAAGACCCTTTGTACAATATCTAGTCTCCAAGGTAACAGCAGAAGCAAAGAAATTCAACAGTAACTGATTTTATGCAGCCAGAATGCTACAGAGCTGTTGACATGGGAGTAAATCTGCACTCCAAGGTATATTATGATATAGAAAGTAGTAAGCAAGCTATTGCTATGTTACTAAAAATAACAATGATTAAAAAAAGGTTTGTTTATACATATTCCTCAGGTAACTTAGTGATCAAATATTAGTCCTCACTAGTCAAGTATTGATTTGCCAGTGCAACAAAGTTTAATTAGCAGAGTTTTAAAGGTAGCTATGATTACAGTTTTAGATCAGTTGGATTTGTAGGAGATTTTATACAATTCAGGATTGTCACCATTGATCTCACCCTTCCAATTTTGATGACCATTGAAGTCTGTCTTTAAACAGTCACTTCTGTCTAAATAAAGACTTTAAATTAATCTCTGGCAATAATGTAATAAAAGTAACAAGAATCCAGTCTCTGCTCACACTTTCAATATTTTGACAAGATATAAGAGTTGGTTCTGCTTCTAAATGGTGGTACTGAAATTAAGATCGATGAGTAAGTATTAGAAGAAAATAACTTTGAGTTACATGCAATAGCTTTTAATTGCATCATTTAAATTCTTAAGCATTTCAATTTTATATTCATTCAGGGTTTTGCATAATTAATTTGCAGATTTTCAGAATACATTACAATGAAACTTTTAAATGGATGGATGGTTATTAATGGATGATATAAATATATTATTCATTATTTTTGGTTGTCATTGTAAATTGTACTGAATACTTCTGAATGAATATTAAATTCAGCATTGTCCCCTGAATTAAAAATTAAAATGCATCCTCAGTAATAAGTTGTTGATATGTGGAAAACTTCAGGTATCATTTCATGATAAATACTTTGTAACAAAATGTTAAAATTTGTTAATGTTACACTTTCCTTCTCTCCATAAAACGGCATGATGACCCAGAAAAAACCTGTTCAAAGAAGTCAACGCCAGGAATTTGTAGTCTGGTCCAGAAACAGACAAGTTCTCAAGCTCTTATTAACTAAGCAATACTTAATATTTGCAGGCCAACCAAATGTTATGATAGGGAACAATTACATTTATATAAAAAAGTAGCAGAAAACATGTATGAGAAGTAGGTCATAGAGAAATTCCATTAACTAAGAAAGAACAGGAGAAAAAATAGTCTGAGCTAAAGGCCAGGAGAGCTTCTTTGCAGCAAGGGACACAGACATTCATAAACAATTATCAGTAGTTAGGGTTTAAAGGCTGTAAATGTATCTCTTTTAAACCACTCTAAAATAAATAAAATTACTAAATAAAAAATTACTAAAATAAAATAAATGAAGAAAATAAATTCAGAAATATCCTGCACAAAAATAAATGGAGAAATATCCTGAATAGTAGACTGCTACAACTTTAAATCTAATTGAAACATAATATCTCTTAAAATGCAAACACTGGAAAAATGTTTAAAACCATCTTATTGATACATTTAGTGATGAAGTTATGAGAATCAGCAAAGAGCAAGACACTCAATAAGTAGACTCAGATCTAAGGAATAGTTCCAAAATGGGTGATGACATGATCTGGAGGGATAACCTACAGGTGTACACAGTTAGGTATACATTGCCAAAATAGCATAGAAAAATCTCAGGTTGTTTGAACTCTATTTTTCAACTGAAATTTCTTGTTCATAATCATTTGCACTGGGTCTGGTTGGGATTAAGTTAGTTTTCTTCACAGCAGCCTGTGTGGTACCGTGTTTTTGATTTGTGACTAAAATGGTGTTAATAATACACCATTGTTTTGGTTGTTGCTAAAAAGTGCTTACATAGATTCAAAGTCTTTCCTGTCTCTCACTTGCCCTGCCTCAGTGTCTAGGCTGGATCCACTTTAGCTGGGAGGGGACACAGTTGATACAGCTAACCTGAACTGACATAGAGACAGAGACCTCAGGGAAAGGAGTTATGATGTTTTGTCTTCCTGAGTAGCTGTTATGTTTGCTCAGGCTCTGCTTTCGAGGCAGTGGCTAAGCATCTTCCTACTATTGGGAAGTACTGAATATATTCCTTATTTTCACTCTGCTTGTGCATGCAACTTTGTTTCATTTACTAAATTGTCTCTATCTTGACCCATGGGTTTTCTCACTTCTGCTCATCCAATTTCCTCCCTACCCTGCTGAAGAGCATGTGAGAGTGATTGAGTGAGTGCTTAGTTGCTGGCTAGAGTCAATCCACCACACTATTTCAATTGGAGGTTTAAAAAAATCTTTTGTATGACGTATATCTAGGAAAGGAAGATGCATATTTACAGCTTTTGGTGTGAACAAATATCAGTCATTCAAAATTCAAAGTTCAGTCAGTGACACACATGGCAGTGGTGAGGCTCAATTTTTGCAACTGAGCAGCAGATTGAGGTGAGCAAGGGATTCTTGGAGAAGAGAAAGCAGAAGAGCAGTGAGGAGACACATCAAGAGCTGGCAGCTCTCAAGAGAGGATGGTCCTGCTGGGAGGTGGAGCCGAGGCCACAACAGAGGGTTTAAATGGCTCTCAGGAAGCATGAGTGACAGGAGAGTAGGTGACCAGGTATGTGGTGTGGTAGTTCATGCAGGCAGGGCAAGCAGTGATCAGTCCATTATCTGCAGAGAGAGACAGAACCTGAAGGAGAGCTCTGGTCTCAAGTTGACAAGATGTTGAACACTTGCCTAGGAGCTAAAGCCAGGGCTCAGAAAAATAATGCCCTGCAGAAGTCTGATGCATCCACTCAGACAGAGTTGGGTAGCAATGCTGCTACAATGCAGGCAGGCTACAGTGTACATCTCCAGCTAAGGTAAGTATGTGCGATAGGTGTCATAAGTTCAAGAGCTGCAGCATCAGATAAAAGAGCTGCAAGAAACCATTACTAGACTCTGAAGTATTAGAGCAGCAGAGCTAGAGATTGACAGATGTTTCCAAAACCAGGCACCAGCCTTCACTGAAAATGAAATGCTTTGGACCATGGTGATGCAAAAAAGTAGGGCTCTGCTTCACAACCCTCACTCCATTGTTCCAATCAAAAATACATATGAAGCATTAACCCTGGAAGACATGGATGAGCAAGGTCCAGATGGGGAAACCTCAATGACCAAGCTACCCCCAAGTGCTCCAGTGGCAGCAGGCAGCAGGCACTGTTAAAAGAAGTAATGGGTGCTCGTTGTGGGTGACTCACTGTTAAAAGGCACTGAGAGACCCATCTGTCAATCAGATAAGGAGTCACAAGAGGTGTGCTGCCTGTTGTGAACCAAGGTTCGAGATGTGGCTGAGAGATTGTCATGTCTTATCAGGGATGTGGGCTACCATCTCCTATTCCTGTTCCAGGTGGGTATGAACGATGTAACAAGTCGTGACATTACCGAAATCAAGGAGGATTATAAAACCTTGGGGAAGCAAGTGAAGGGTTATCTTTTTGTCCATTCTGCATAACAGAGGAAAAGAGGCAGTGAATAATAGACAAATAATGCAAATTAACTCCTGGCTTAAAGGCTGGGGCTGGTGAGAAGATCTTGGTTTTTATGACAACAGCATCTTCTTCGGTGACTGCAATCTGACAGGGCAGGATGGAACACATCTCACAGGAGAACTGGAATCTTTGGGAATAGGGTGGCCAACTTTGTTAAGAGGGCTTCAAACTGAAGGACTTGGAGGGCAGGGTGTGAAATGGCAAAGTATGTGACATCTCATCCAACAGGGAAACAGGGCAGGGCAGGAAATAAAATGATGAGTGCTCCTCAACCCCAGACCAAAATGAGAAGCAGAAGTCTGACTGCTGTGAAGGAACATCTAACGAGGGATGATCCTCTTGCACCTGTCCAGAGAAACCTGCCTGCTCCAGTAAGCCCCTGTGTTGCTTCTACCAATGCAGGCAGCCTGGGGAATAAGCAGGAGGAGCTGGAGATGTGGGTAAGGATGCAGGGCTATGACATCATTTTCATGACAGAGTCATGGTGGAACAGCCCACATGACTGGAGCACAGCCATGAATGGCCATGTGATATTTAGGAAAGACAGAGAAAGGAGGCTGGAGTTGCTGTCTATGTGAGAGAGCAATTAGAGTACATTGAGCTCTGCCTAGGCAGGGCTGAGGGGTGGATTGAATGAGAATAAAGGGGCAGGGCAGTGTGGGTAATACTACTGTGGGAGTTTACTTACAAGCCATCTGATCAGGAAGAGGAACTGGATAAAGCCTTGTACAAAGAGATGAGAACTGCCTCACAATCCCAGTTGTTTGTCCTCATGGGGGACTTCAACTGCCCTGATATTTGCTGGCCAAGTAACTCAGGAAAACACATACAGTCCAGGAGGTTCCTGCAGAATGTTAATGACAACTTCCTGTCACAAATGGTTGAGGGGCCAAAAAGGAGAGGTGTGCTGCTGGACCTTGTGCTGACCTTGTGTGTGGTTGGGGATGTGAAGGTTGCAGGCAGCCTTGGCTGCAGTGACCAGGAGATGGCAGACTTCAAGATCCTATGTGGAAGAAGCAGGACACCAAACAGGGTTGTGACCTGTTGCAAGCTAACTTTGTCCTCTTCCAGAGACCTGCTTGGAGGAATCTTATGGGATAGGATTCTAGATGGTTGGAGTACCCAAGTGCCTGGTTAATCTTCAATCAGCACTTCCTCTACGCACAAGATCGGTGTACCCCCACAAGCAGAAAATCAAGAAAAGAAGGCAAGAGGTCTACATGAATGTAAAAAGAAGTACTGGAACTACTTAAAGAAAAGAGAGAAATATATGTAAAGTGGAAAAGGAACTGGTTACTTGGGAAGAGTATAAGAACATTGCCAGAGTATTCAGGAGTGAAACCAGGAAGGCCAAAGCCCTTTTGGAAATAAAACTGGCAAAGGAAGTAACGGAAAACAAGAAGGGCTTTTTCAAATACATCAGCAGCAAAAGGAAGATTAGACAGATGAGGAGATTGCCCTGGTGATGGAGGGTGCAGACAAGGTGTAGCTACTGAATGCCTTTGCTTCAGCTTTCACTGCCAAGGCTGTCCCTCAGGAAGCCCAGTGTTTCCCTTGGTGGATGAGGATGGGGTTAGAGACCTGTTAGGCAAGCTTGACACTCATAAATCTATGGGACCTGATGGGATTCAGCCATGCCTGCTGAGGGAGCTGGCTGATGTTATTGCTAAGCCACTCTCCACCATTTTTGAAAAACTTAACATATTTGCTGTGGATGACATTATAATAAAAATTAGGGGAAGAGAAGGAACAGAACAGTATGAAGTCCATAATGTTTCCCAGAGAGTAAGACACAAAATCCCTCCTTTTTTCTTTCCCCCCTGATTTTATCTTCACCTAGAGAATCTGATATACTAATTTAAAGTTATTTCAATTAGTTTTGATGGAATAAAATGCTGTAGTAATGCTACTCAGCAAGCTGCTGGGAGGCAGCTAGGTTTTTTTTTCACAGGAATATAGTCAACAAGTGGAGAAAACAAATTATATTTTACAAAATTTTAACTGATGTTTCCAGGTTTATAACTAAATGACAGGAGGACAAGCATTCACATAGAAATTATTCTGTCCAGTACAGTAAAGCAGAAAAAGAAGATGAGCACAAAAATTGAGTGTCAATATGAGGAATATACTGGCATGACAGCATAACCACTTGGTCAGTAAAGCAAGCCAGGAACAGAAGTACAATGTCCTAAGTACCAGTTCTTGTTATGTTGCACAAACTGAATACATAATAAAGCATGGTGCTTTCATTAAAGAAACAAATCCAAATGTTTTCAGTGAAAATCATGTTATATAATTGACTTATATAAACCAGAAAGTGAATTAGGTGATTCATTGTAGGACCTTTTTTGGTTTTTAATGCTTACAGTTGTGAGTCTATTATCCTGATCTGTTTAATCTAAATTTATTTATTCTTTCACTTTTAAAAAAGGCTGCTTTTTGAATGTCATATTAACACATAAACATTCATTTTCTTGTACTTCTAGGCTTTGTTCATGAGCTGCGTACTGGCCTTATTATGCTAAATTGGTTCTCAAAATATTTGCTACTGGCTTCTAGCATCTTGGCTAGTAATGGGGTACTTATTTCTAATTCCAACTCCCATTGATTGATCACATTGCATTGATACAAACCCAGAACATACTGAATCTTATCCTATCTTGCCCAAATCTGATTTCCTGGTCCATGGACACAATTTACAGCAAGATACATACTGAGCTGCCAAGAACAGAAGTCTGACGTGTGACTGAGGAGGAGGAAGTCTCTTCTGGTTGCTAGTGGGATTAAAACTACCAAGTTACACCAAAGAACTGAATTAATCAGGCAGCTAAAATAATAAACTGAAGGAGAAGTTTTGAGCTCGTGTCCATGAATTAAAAATAGCTGAATACTATTAAATTTTACACATCACACATTCTTTAGCAACCTAAAAGTTGCCTTCTCTTGGCCACAGTCTGAGAGAACATCTGTCTGAAAAACAATTTTCTTACAGGTGGATTGGTCCTTTGTTTCAAGATAGAATACCACTGCTCGTGTAGATGTGCAGTCCATTACAACAGGTAATGAAAAAACCAATCTGTCTATGTTAGTATTTTCTAGTGAAAGCAATCTTATGTAAAAATTCATATTCTCCCACTAGATGCTTTCATGAAAAAAATTAAGCAGCACAAACATAATTCCTAACTATTTCTTGATTCTCTAGGATAAAGAATATCAGAGAGACCAAATGCACTTTAGACAAGCAGATCACTCATCTCAATAAAGCATCTTGCTAAAGGACAATTGTTCACTTTTCAGAGGAGTTGACAGAGGTTTAATTGTAAGTTCCAATCTTGTGCTTATGAACTACCAGTCAGCAGTTGCCTCTTAAAAATCTGTTGTTAAGTGTGTATCTGCTGGTACCAAGTGAACTTCACTTCAACAGTGAAGAATCAGCACAGCCAGGCTTGTTGCTTTAAACTAGAAGTCTTACCATCTGTTCTATACTAATTAAGAATGCAAAGAGAACACATTTTACAATAACATCAGCACATAGTAAGATTAAACTGTTTAAATGACTAGGTAAAAGCTTCTCATGCTTGTACAATGATATTTCCAGCTGTGTTTCTCATGCTTGTGACATAAATAAAGAGAAATGATACTCTAGTATCAGTTTTACAGTTACTAAATATTACTTGTATCTGCCATTAGATAAAAATGATCTGCCAGCTTAGGAGTGCACTACTCAGAGCAGGTATTTTTCAAATCAAACCTAAATTTAAAATATTACTTTAAAGTTATTAATTTACTCAGACACAATATCTTTATGAAAGCATTCTTAGTCTGATTTTAAGAAATATTACCATTGCATAACCAATGTTATCAAAGATAAGACTAGAAATGCATGATTACTGTACCTAAACCATCTTCTAGAGTTGAACAGCAACTTCACTGCTGCCTCTGAGAGGTTGCATTCCAAAAGATACTGATTGAAATCTATTTATGAAAGGTTTCAGGTTCTGCATTGAGCATTGACTAGATAGAATAGTTCCCACCACTTAATGTAGTTCTGTTGGTTTATTCTCCTGAATCTGGACCAGGAGCTCACCACTATAAGGAAAACAGCTTAAAATTATTTAGATATAGAGCAATTTCTTATGGTAAAAGAATTTACACAATACCATCATAGCTATCTTATCTAATGCAAAAACTCACTACTGGCAATGAATATGAATATGATTTACTGAGATACTACTTTTATTAATAACTGGAAAATCTAACAGATGCTAAGGAATCCTTAGGTCAGAAAATTACATCTGTCTGATGATAATCACTAATGGAAAAATTCCTTTAAAAAGTAAAATTGAATGTGTCTGAATCTACAAAAATCATATATGCAAAATAAAATGGGTGAAATATAAACAGAGAGATTTAAGGAATAATTAAAAGTAATAACAGGTATGTAAATACATGAAAAGCAATCAGATTGAAATAAAAAAAGGGCAAGTTTGCCAGACTGTGAGAGAAAAATGAAATAAGCAAAATAATGCCTTGTCTTATATTAAGGATGAGATACTGTGAGATTCTGCAACAAAGCATCACTGGGTCCATTGAGTTTTCACAGACTGCTGTTGGTTCAGATTGGAAATGGGAACAGTTATGGTTTAAATAAGGAGATTTGTAAGCCATGTATAAGAAAGTTTATAGAATCATCCAGACTCCTGACTATAAACCTTTCGATAAATGTGCAGGAGATGGATAATAGACTACACATTTAAAAATGTATCCTTTACATTACTTAGAAAAGTAAACATTGCATAAACTAGTGTTCAGAGTTGTAGATCTTATATAAGATATGAAGTGAATTGTCAGTTTCCATTTTTCCCTGTTTCTTCAGATATTTAGAATAACATTATTTTATAAACATACCCTGCTTTATACAAATAACCTCAGAATAAACAGTCACACAAATCAATCTTTTCATTTTAAAGTCTCATAGCATTGATGCTGTTGTGTTTCCCTTTCTACTTCAGCAGCTGGCTATGACAAGAAATACCCCAAATGCAATCACAGCCTTTCTTTGTTGGACTACTTCTTTGCATTCCCTTCATAAGTTGATTTAAGTCTTAGTGTATTTCTGCCAAACTTACTTGGACAGAGAATCTAGTCATGCAGGGTTAATAATAAATGACTGGTTGTCAACACTGAACAGTTGTGATTACTCGCTTGCTCTACGTTAGCTCATTGCAATTATGATTTAGCTTAGACATCACCGAGATTCGAGTACTGTATTATACAGAGCAGCATCCAGCCAAGCAGGGCCACTGGAGGCTGACAGCCAGGCTTACCAGTGGTCCTGCTCAGCCCTTATAACTGAGCCTCTAATCAGCAACTTGTTTCTTAAATCAGTTCTTGTGCTGACCCACCTCCTACCAGCATTTGAAGAACATCAGAAAAGATTCCCATTAAATAAAATACAAACAAACTGAAAAAGCCCATTCGACATTTTCATTAAATGAGACTTTCAAAGAGTGTTTTACTTATCCTGGTTTGGGGAACTGAGGGGGAGGTACCCCATAGGAAAAGCAAGTACAATTTAGCAGCCCCATCAGTGGAAAGGAGCATCCTTGATCCTCTCATGGCTGCCTACAGGCTCTGAGGAGACTTTTGGATGCGCCCCAGAGAAAGCTTTCAATCAAAAAAAAACACAAAAAAAAAAAAAAAAAAGAAGAAAGAATGTGACCACTGATAATGAACTTATCAAACACATGTGATCAATCTCTACATCACATGATCACTCTCTACAGCTACCTCAAAGGAAGTTATAGTGAGGTGAGGATTGATCTCTCCAGTAATGAATGACAGCACAAGAGGAAATGGGCTCAAGTTGCAACAGGGAAGGTTTAGGTTGGAGATTAGGAAGAAATTTTTCACTGAGAGGGCTGATAAGCATTGGCATGGGCTGCTCAGGGAGGTGGTGGAGTCACCGTCCCTGGAGATATTTAAAAGACTCATAGATTAAGTGCTGAGGGATATGGTTGAGTTTAGTGATGGACTTGGCTCTGTGAGGTTAGGAGTTGGACTCGATGATCTTAACGGTCTTTTCCAACCATAATAATTTTATGATTCTCTGATTCTAAGATTTGAGAAGGCAGACAGGCACCTAAAGGCTCCAGGTACATTGCTTCTCAGGGCTTCACCAGTAGCCCATTGCTCATGTGCCTAGCTGAAATGAAACTCGGTGAGTATGCTGCCAGCTGCCCTCATACTCCCCTCTGCTCCTTCCTGCCCTTTGAGAATCTCCTCTGCCCTGCCCTGGGGGGTGTGTGGGATGGGGAGATGGTTAAGAATGGTGCTCTTGGAAGCTTGTTGTTCAGAGTTCTCCTGTCAGGTTAGGAGATTTCTTCATACTGCTAATGCCAAATAACTGAGAGGAAGTTAGTCCTCTTTCCTCTGCCCTACTGCCTGAGTAAAGAAAAACTTTTAATTTTTTAGAAGGTGTAGTGCTGTGAGCTGGTGGTTATGGCTGGGACTCTCCATTGTGTCCAGGCTGTTTTGCCTTGAACTGTGTCACTGACTAACATGCTTGTTTCCTCTGCTTGAGGTTATAGATCTATACATAACAGTGGTTTGTGTTATTGTGCTTGTAGTGCCACGTGTGTGCTCCACTAGAAAAACTAGCCTTTGTTCCTCATGTGTCCCCTGAGTACCCCTGGCACATCCCCAGCCCTGCCTCCAGCTGGGTTTTCCCTGCAGCAGAAACACTCTTGTGAGCCCCATCCCATCCTCTCCCTGGGTAGACTGTCCCTGCAGCAACACTGTCTGAGCGGTGGAGAAGAGACACTGTTGAATATTTGCAGGCAGGGGAGGGTTAACTTTGCCCTTCATTGTGATATGCTGAGGGATGTTTTCTTTATCTGTTGGCAGAGTTCCCTACCCCCTATCCTTTAATAAACCAAACAGCAGGGTGCTAATAAAAGAAATGGCTATTACTAAAAACACGTTTCTGCTGTAGAGGAAAACAAATTCATGATTTTGTTTTTATCAGGGTGCAACATCCCTTAAGGGAGTGGGGTAGGTTTAGAGCAGCTATTAAAATTATTGCTGGGAAATGAAATTTGATTAAAAAAGCAGCAGTCCCATTGCTTTACAAAAGCATTCAAGTAAAATAGTGCTGTTTCAGGTCATTGTTTTAGCTTTGTGTGCTGCTTTATTGAAGATAGCTCCTTAAAATATTATAAATATTAGACACAAACTGTCTACTTTTTTTTTATATTTATTTGATATTTGAACTACAAATACTGGCCACTACAAGGTAGAAGACTTGCTTGTCCCTTTATAAATGATATAATTATTTCTGTAACACAAATGGGAATGAGTCTCATACCATATTACCTCATTATTTGTATAATTTTCATATGCATATATTTTTAAAACTCACACTGTGCAACTTGGAAACTTGAGAAACACTTCCTGCATGGGGATCAAGTAGGAGCATAAGCTAAACAGGTGCTAGGATGGCCATCTCCTGTATGATTTTTCTTCTACTCAAACAGTTTATACATAGTGTCATATAAACATTTTATTTACTGACCTTTATTCTGCTGAAAAAAAAAACCCATCTTGTTAGAAGGAAAGGATAGAACAGTTGCTTGAAAGTAGAAAATGTGGATTCAGATCTCTGAGGTCTTAGATCAGGTAAATAAGCATGGATTACCTAAATTCTAGTTGTTGTGATGTGGTTATTTTTTGTTTGTTTGTTCTGTTTTGGTTTTTTTGGGTTTTTTTATTTGGTTTTTTTGGGTTTTTTAAACATTAGATGAGAAAGATTGTACAATCTCAAAATTAAAAAAAAACTCACAGTGTAACTTTTATGCTCAATTTGGAAAGTATACATAAACAAGCATCAAATGGTGTATAAGTAGCTACCATTCACACAACAAACAGTAATCTTTTTAAAAATAACATTACTGACTTTGCAAAGGGAAATTTGAGATATTTGTACCATATGCATGTCTGTAAATGCTGCTTATGACATCAGCTAGAGAAATCTCTATGTTAATTCTTATGTTACATTAATTTTATAGTTCCCTTTGATTTTATGTTCCCTTATGGACATAAGTGAGCTGCCAATATTTGACAAAACTTGTATTTTGTTATGAGAAGATTCAATTTTTTGCAGAAAGCTTGAATGAGTGTTACCAAAATATTTGGCACATAGGATAGATTAGCATACTTCAGTTTCTGTGTGCCTTTGTCTATTGCAGCTTTTTTTAACAAATGAGTTTGTTTATTGGTAATACCAAATATGAGACAAACTAGAATGCTCAATTATTTGCTGGAAATACCTGTTTTGCTTTAGTGGAGATGTGAATCTGTGTGAAAAAAAGTTGTACACACTTCAGAGTGTGTGTTGACAATCAGCTCAGTTGGATACTGGGGGGAATCCTGCTGTGTTCGTTTTCAAACAACCTCCATATTTTGCAACCTCCACTGACCTTATTCAATTTTCTAAAAAGAAGGGAGTTTGTCCCATAAAATTCAGAATAGCTGGGATTTTGACCCCTGTGCTTGATTAAATATGTCCTCTATTTCCTCATCCTAGTCATGTTGTCATTTTGTATGTATAGCAGGGATTCTAGTAGTAACTTCTCCAATAGATACCAACTTCACTATTTTCAGGTAAATCCTTGGGAGGAGGAGGATTTTGTTGTGAACAAGAATCCTTTGCCCAGAGGGGTTGTGAAGACCTTCCTTGGAGGTCTTCAAGACCTGCCTGGACATGTTCCTATGTGACTTGATCTAGGTCAACATGCTTCTGCACAGGGGTTGAACTAGATGATCTCTAAAGGTCCCTTCCAACCCTGCCATTCTATGATTCTATGAATACTCAATTTCATTGTATTGGCTGTGTGACTGAACAGTGCGATCAACACATTACACATTACACATTACACATTACGTATTGCCCTAGCAATCCAATGTGGAGCTTTTTATTTGTACTACAATCTGTATTCTTCTGAATTTCATCAAAGCCAGCACAATTTTCTTCTATGCAACCTAGTCCACATCCTAGGTTTAGTGAGGGACACTTTACCTATTATCTCTGTCTGATTTGTTCTCTAAAGATCTGAGTACTGCCAACATTTTTCTCCACAGTGGAGCATACATTATATGGAGAATCATTTTTCCCTACTCCTGACAAATTCAGAGCAAAAATTGGTATGTGTAAATGAGATAGATGAGGAATGTTAGGTGACGAGAGTGTGTTTTGGGAAAAAGAGAGAAAAAAGAGAACTGGGAATAAATGCTCAATTCAATTTCCTTACGTATTTTCTTCTGAATTTTATGTTTCTACTGTTTTCTTCTTCAGGTTGAGAATGTGAAGGTAAAATACCTTTTAGTTTGTTTCCACTAGATAGTAAAAATTCTGCCTATGATAAATATTTCCTTGATTTTTTACTTAATTTTTCAGTTACCCTGCCTACAGAGGGTGAAATAGTGGTAATACTCAGGTAGCATCCTTGTCAAGCTTGAGGTAGCTTCCACTTCTTCATGCAGAAATTACAAACATCCCTGAAATGTCCTGTTTTTACTCCCAGTGAGCATTTCAGTTCTAACATTTTGTAAGAAGAGTGGAAGAATGCTAGGAGAAAGGACTTTAAGCTTAAATCATAGAAGAGATGCATTCATGGTCCACTGATAACATTAAAATAATCTGTAAATTTGACTATGCTGACTTTTTAATTCTTAAGACATATTATGATGTAAACTAGTTCCTTCAGAGATTTTAATTTCTTTTCTTGGTGAAGAACTAAAATAAAATTCACAAACTTTTGTGAAAATCAAGATGTGCTCTCTTCAGAGATAGTACATGTTTGAGGTGTACATTAATATAAATATGATAGTTGGTATAATCTCTTATATTTATCCAGGAATATGGAAAAGTTGTATTAAATATAAACAATAAAAAAAATTAATTGGTTCATCTATCCTTGTCTGTATTGTGGGGATAGCCTATAGCACTGTAATAATCTCATGCATAAAAATCTTGCATTCAGATAATTACACACTTATTCAACCCTAGTAGAATGCATAAGAATATCAAGATTAAATTATAGGGCTAGATTAAACGTGAAATGCTAACTTTTAAAGGAATTGGCTATCTCTATACACAGAAATTATTTTATTAATCTGAAAGTATAATAAACCTTTAACTTCTTGAATACAAATGCATCTACATAATTGCTTATTGATGTTGGGTATTTTTCTTCCACAAGGCTAATAATTCTACAATGCTGAAATAATACAGCTTTTTCACAATTAAAAGGAAGACTGAAATAAAATTTGGCATGGTCTTAGTCTTATTTTGAACTCAGAGTATAAAATGGACAGGTTTTTTTAGGATTAATAGGCAAATTAAAAACATGCCTTAAGGACTGTATTGTTTACACATTCTTTGCTTGAGTCTGGTGCTAATTTACCCACAAAAAATGCCACATTTTTTTTTCTGTCTTCTGCTATTAGTTTGTCCTCTCTTACTACTGATACTCATGATTAAATCTAGAATATATCTTCACATTAGGTTCAGTGATGTGCTACAGTTAAGAAAAATACATGTGATTTGTTTTCTTATTAACTTGCTTGTTGGTTTTAATTGTAATATTTAGGAACTAATTATAAGTGTAATATATAGTAGTTTTTTTCTCATGATTTCTTATTAAGAAAGAGTAACACATTGAATAGGGGAGGTCCAACAAACAGTTCTAGCTTGTGCCCAGTAATTTGTACTTTACTAATCGGTGTCTTTTGTAGTTCCATGTTATTTAGTAGAGATAGTTATTTGTGTTTCTCAGTTGATAATCTGCTGTTTGTGTGAATAAGAAGAGTCATAGCATATAGTTTAGAAGCAAACTCTAAAGCAGATTTTGTATCATGCTAGAGGTGAGGGCAAATTTACTGTAGAATTAAAGGGCACAGAGAGGTTGATGTAAGACAAGAAGGGAGAAGAGACTAACTGCAAAAAACCTTGGTGAGCTCATTTATTAATCACTATATTTGTTATTTACTTTATTTATTTGTTATATACAGGGGGTTCCTGCCTGTGCTGTTTAAAGATCATTGTCCTTGTGAAATTAATGCAATAGAGGGAGAGAATGGAAGAGGAAAAGTTTTCTAGGCAGTAGTGAGTAGTGTCCACCTTGTACTGTGGTGAAAGAGGAAAATCTCTGATTTTTCAGAGGGAGAAAAAAAAAAGAAGTAATTATTGCTCATTCTTAGATGTTTCTGATATATTATTTGGTATGTGAAAACTGAATATTCAAGAGTGAATGGGAAGTTAATTTGTGAATCTCCATGTGGCACATTACTTTTCCCTTGGAAAAGTATTATTTAGACTTGAGTAATAACATCTCTTTGGTGTGTTTTAAGGCATTGTTTCCACCAAGTAGAGAAAAGAAGGGTCAGGATCACATTTTTTTTCCCTGATTTCTTCACTGTGACTCTTAAATTGCTGTTGAAAACTGTAATCTCATTTATATAATTTTCAAACCAATGTAAGGTAAAATAAAGAATGTTTCATTTAATTGCTTTGTCATAAACTGAAATGCTTTTTCTATATCTTTTTTCCTAACATATTCTTTGTATACTCATACTGTATGTTTTCCTGACATGTTTTCCATTTTTTTCTGTCTTTTAAAAAAAAACAAACAAAAAACTTTAAGGCTTTTTATTAAAGGATATGACAGTCTTGGGTTTCCTTGGGTGAAACTTCTTCAGTTTCACATCCTTTAATTGTCTGGCCCTCCATTGCAACAGATTACATTGCCCATTTGCAACAAGCAAAGAAAAGGTAATTCTGTTCAAATGACTCAGAATTCAAGTTATGGAAAACTAAATTTTCTCTTCTGTAACTAAATGCACCCTAATTATGAATGTAACACTGAAGAGGGAAAAGCAGTTAGCAGGAAACTGAATTGTTCTAAGTTATATGTTGGGAAGCCATGAGGTTAAAAACAGATTGAGTGATTTTTTTTTTTTTCTCTTTTTTGGAACAATGTGAAACAAAGTTGCCTAATAAAAATACTTTGTAGGCACATTATTCATCTGAATAATGAAACAAGTCAGAAACTGCTGAACAAGTTTGTGTTTCTGCTGAAATTCTGAGTCATCTGCAACTGTTCCTAGTTGTTTATTACATCTGGGATGCTAGAATGACAGCAAAAATCAAATAGTTTGGAGCAGAAAAGACTTATTCCAATATGATGCCTGCTTCATTTCCTTGTTTTTGCAGGAAATTCAGTGTCCATTCCATTATTTTCCCCTGAGCACTGTGAACCCAGTCATAAATGGCTCAAGCTATTGAGCTTGTTTCTTTACACATTTGTTGAGGTATCAGTTACTTTGTTGAAGTGCCACCGAAGACTTAATTTCTACTGAATAGAAACATATATTTCATTTTAATTTTAATATTAAGAACATCACTTCTAAGTAAATATAAAATTACCTATCTTGCCACATCATCTTTCCTTTCACTCAATCCAGAGTAAGCACTATTTTGACAATTTAAGTTGAAGTAATGTGTAAGACCCATTTTTGTCTCACTAGTTAGAGAGCTTCACTTTCAAAACATATAGGATGATTATGATAAGATGTAGGCTCACTCCTGATGAAAGTTTAAAATCAGAAGGATTGGATGGAATGTCTGTAAATTAGTAAGAGCCTTTCTTTGACATAAATGTGCTTTGGTTCAGGTTATTTATTTCTGTACAAATTCTAAAAAGTAAAGAACTAAAAATTAACTTAAGTATACTGTCTTGTTTGTCCTTTCAATCTTCCATTTGTTTGAAAACAAACTCCTGTTTTATTTTTACTTTCTCCAGAACCGACATTACATTCTTTTAATTAAAAATAGAAATTAAAAATACAGTTTGGTCTTCAAATGTGACAATTGTTATAACAGTAGACGATCGTACTGTAAATAGAATGAGATAAAGGCAAGAAGATAGAAAACAGGCATCTTACCTATTATTTAGCAGTTTTATATATCTGTCTTGTTTTATTTGTTTCATTTTGTGAGTGGTTGTATGCACACAATCAAATACAGTATACAACAAAAATAAATATTGTAAACCAGAGATCATAATCTTCCGTTATAAGAAGTTATGGACATACCTTATTACAACATCAGCACTCACATATGGACATGGAATTTTCCAATATTCTCTACTTCTCTTGGTATTTTTAGCTGACAGAATATGTGCTGGAATTATTTTTGTTTCTAAAACACTAACCAGGGTAAAAATTTTAAGTTCTTGATGTGTATTTGAGAGACAGTAACGTTTCATTCATCATAATGTTAGTTCACAATATTCTTAAGTTCTTAATGTATTTTTGTTTGGATTTCCTAGTTGTCTGATGGTGTTTAGATTTTTAAATGATAATATTATATTAAAACTTATAGCAAACTACCCTTAAATTTATGGATAATCGCAATTCTATAGATTTGTTGACTTTCATTGTGTAGGCTGCTGTGTCAATGCTACAATGTGTTATGATATACTATACATAAGGATATACCCATGAAAGTGTGAAGTTACATTCCAAAGTCTTAGAAATGTTTTTAATTTAAAGTAGTTAGAGCAAATTTCTATTTGATTTCCATGAGCTCATGCTTTGAAAGAAGAGATTTATCAATCTATCTAGCTAGCTCAACAGTAAATACATAGAGTGAAACTAACTCTGAAATTAAGCTTTTAAAATATTACTGAAAAGAGACAATCAGACCTAAAAGTAAAGAGAGTATCATGAAACATGTAATCATATAAAGTAAAATCTTGCAAGGGTGTCTCCCAAAACTGCAATAAAATTGAACTGCAAACATAGGCAAGGCATTGAAGTAGTTTGTGAAATTAGAAAGTAGGGTGTGTTTAAGGATGTAAACAGATCAAATTGAACAGTAGTCTAGAATTATCAACTGCCAGAGAGTACACTGGCAGCAGTAATTTTATGGTTTCAGTAGTACAAACAATGTAATTGAAGCTGAAAAAATAAGGGAGGGAAATGAGCAGCAGTGATCGCAATCTCATTTGATTTAAGATTATAGCAGATATTAAAGTTTCAGGGGTACAAAGACAAAATAATGCCAAAAATACATAGTTCTGTAAAAATGGACAATAATATGCAGTATGATAAATCAAATGGGAAATCACTGAGAAGTCAGTGTTTGGCACTATTTAAAGCAAGAATGCAAATAGAAGTATCAGAGGTCAATCTACAGGTAAAAAGCATCTGAGTAATGATGATTTGATGAGAGAGATGTTGAACATAGCTTCTGTTACAGCGACCATTAATATCTGTCTTTGTTTCCACTTGCTGTAGGAGATGTGCATTTTCAGGTCTTTAAAAGGAGGAACACAGATGTTTATCAAGAAGAGACTTTAGGCTGTGCATCTGAGGTGGATGAAGGCTGGATCTTTTGAACCTCTCATATGAACAACCTGCCTCTAAGTAAATTATTTTTTATTTTAAAAATGGGCACAATTGTAGCTAACTGATCACGTTCTTCAATACAATAGGTTTTTTTCCTAATGTAAATGTTATATTGTTTTTCAAGTACTCTTTACATGGCTGTGTCATTGAAAGCAACTGATGATCTCTGGGTGTCATAGATCAGCTAAATTACCTGCTGTGTGATCTTCCAGTCTCTTTAGATATAGAGCTTTCATAGGAAGAATGTGATATGTTTAAACGATACTACTGAATCCTTGTAATCTTTGTCTTTGAGGACCACGGAGTAGTTGTAATGCCTTCTACCTAGATCTTAGCCTAAATCAGTGTGCCTAAATATTGGCAGTGGTAATTGAGATATATTTTACTACTGAAAAGTAATGAGACTGACTATAGTACTCTTTGAATGCAGTTTCTGCAAGAATATTTTAAAACAATTTATTCTTTCTATCACAAAAAAATTATACAACAACTGTAATGCTTGCTAAGATTTTAGTAAGTTATTGGTTCTGATTATATATTTTTAGTTAAGACTCTGAATTCTAGAAGACATGATGAAATGCTATCAGGATCTTGGTGGGTTTTACATGAAAATATTTGAGTTAAATATATAATGTCTGTAGTAAAAGGAACTTATCCTGCAGAAATTTCCACTACAATTAGTTGCTATTAATAATGCAGTAGTGGAAAAGTTTTCTGAAGAAATCCAAAGCATTAATATTTTATAGTTGCTAATATGCTTGTATTTCAGTTCACATTTCCCTATGTGAGCAAGGGAAAAGTTGTGTTGAACACTGTTTTTCTGTATGAGTAGAGAAATATTAATAATTTTCTTGGAAAATCCCCATGGGAAGTTGCATCTTAGCAAAGCTAATTTTCATTTCCTTCTCATTCAGGTTTGTTCTGATTAACTTTACATGAACCTTTTTCTTTAAAATCTATGTGAGAAACCATGGTCTGCCAAAACCTAGGGCAAAAATTCCCTGATTGTGCTTGGAATTGAATCCTGACCCTCTTAAGAAGCAAAGGTTTGACAAATGGCAAAGCACTGAATGAGATCAGAACACAAAAGATCCTTCCAGATAACTGTCTGGAGGCGATACAGCCTAAGAATACGTTCACCAGTTTGAACTCTATCAAAAGGAGTTTCATTGACTTGAGTGATGACTCACAACAGATGATATGACTTTAACACTTTGTCAGTTCAAAATGAAAGGAGAAGGATTATTTTTTCTGTATTTCAGAGTAGAGCTAAGGCAAAAAGATTTCTACATACTCTACTGCTGGATGTACGTAACTGTGAACCTATGAACAACATCATCAGAAACCAAAGCCTTTGGGAAACTGCAGAAATTGAGTTATAGATATGATCCTAAAAAAAAAAAATCCTTAAAAACAGACAGAAAGCTTGCCTGCAGACAGTAGGTATGAGCTAGTGGCAGAAATAATCTTGTTTTTTATGTGATTAATTTAGTCCTCTGTTGCCATTGAGGACAACACTGCCCAGCAGTCCAGGTTGATCTTCCAGCTTACCGACTGCTGAGGGGAAAGAGATCACTGCACACATGATGTGGATGATGCTCCGTCTCTCTTTATTGTTTATGTTATGCCCTTATATCTGCTGGCATAAGCACCTCGTCTCTCTCTGCCCCGTGCCAGACCTCTCACTTCCTCTTCACCCCTCGTGTTACAATCCGAGATCTTCTGGACGCCTATTACAGTCCTCACACAGATCTTAAAACATTTCTTACAGTGAATTTTGCATTGATTTGGATGACTTTGAAGTAGTATGACCTCTATAAGAGTTATCTATTCTGATTACCGATAAAGAAATTAGCCTTATGTCTTCTCATCATTTTAATGAAGTGATAATTTCATAGCTATTTAACTGGAAAAAGAGTTGGTAAAGCACTGCTTATGTAATATTGCTGCATTCATAAAAACAGCTCTTAATTTCAAAGATAGAAATCCTATTGCTCTGAATAACAATTGAAATGAGAATCCCTTCTCATTGCAGTGGTCATTACAGCATATAGTCATAATTTCATTGAAGTCAATGTTACCTCTTCTAATACATAAGATGTGGGTCTTGTTTTCATATATCTTATTGATATAATTTGGGAAAATTGAAATTAATAATTTGATTCTAATAAAAAATATTTTATGTTTGCATTATGAAGCATTAAGAAAGCTTGTGTTTCTGTGGTTGCTGCTATATGATGCTGTTTCTTCGTCTGTCCTTTCCAGAGACCTCATCACCTATACTGTGATATTCTTGTATCTTTGAAGGCATAAAAATTATCATAATTTCTTTCACAGATTCACAGAATCATAGAATGGTAGGGGTTGTAAGAGACCATCTAGTCCAACCGCCTTGCTGAAGCAGGTCCACCTAGATGAGTTCACACAGGAAAGCATCCAGTAGGGTTTTGAAAACCTCCAGGGATGGAGACTCCACACCCTCTCTGGGCAGCACTCCCGGGGCTCCCTCACCCTTCTAACATGTGATACTTCATAACATTAAGCATGATTACATGAGTACAAGTTACTTTTGGGGAGGTTCTGACTGGACACAAGAGGAAAGTTTTTCACAATGAGATCAACCATTCAGTCCATCTACCTAGTGAAGCTGTGAGTTCCCCAACATTGGACACTTTTAATGCTCATCTTTACAAGGTGCAGGGATATCTTATCTAGACCGTGCTTTTGCCAAGAAAGATTGGACCAGATGATCCTAGACGAAACCCCTTTCAACTGGTATTGTCTGATTGTATTTCATCAACAAATCTCAGAAGAAATCTCTATTATCTCACAAATTATTTTTTAAGTTGAAATTTTGTAGAAATAAATGATGTTCAACAATTATTTTGCCACAGTATAACTGCATTGTAGGAACTATTTGGTTTAGTTAATGTAGTAATAACCTGTCAGGATTTTGCCTTAAAGAGTACAATCCAGATGACCTTTTAATGATTTAAGTATGTCTCCTTGATTAAAAAACATCTCTATATATTTATGTTACAAAAAAATGCCTGTTTTAGTACAAATATGCTATGTTCATTGTCTTAAAATGACATTCCAGAGGGTAGTTACTCTAAAGATTTATTCACTGAAAAATGATCTACATTATCTAATTCATTAATTCCCCCCTTATTAATGGCCTTATCAGCATTTAAGACCAGGATGACTAATTAGATGTCAACAAAATACAACTACTACAAGCTGAAGAGTAATTTACACCCCTTTGCTTTAATGAGCCCTACACAAAACTAAGTATCCTGTAATTGCAGTGTTTCTCAGCTATTCAACATGAAGTTATAGCTTAGCATTCTTATCACTATGAATTATTTGAAGATAGGACTTAGAGTACAGAGTTTCTTTCTTTTTTTTTGAGAACAATTTAAGGATAAGTTAGTTCTCTGGTTTATTTATAACTACTGATTAGTTTTCTTAAACACTCAATTGAAATGTTAGGTTTTAGTAATATGTTCCTGGATGTTTTTCTTTATTTTGTAGAGTACTCAAAGAATTTTAGAACCATTGAATAGTAGGGGTTAGAAGGGACCTTCAGAGATCACCTAGTCCAACCCCATGCTAAAGGAGATCGACCTACATCAGGTCACACAGGAAAATTTCTAGGCAGGTTTTGAAGATCTCCAGAGGAGATTCCACAGCCAACTCCTCTAATACTACATTAATAACAGTTTTATAGTTTTATTTCTACTTTTATTTGAAATTAAAAAGATTTTTGTGTGTTAATGGAATTCCAAAGCTTGTCATCTTTTTTAGCTTTTATTGAAATTGAAATTCAGTTTCTTTTTGTGAAGTTATCTGTAGTTATTTTACAATTCTTGAAATTGGAGAAGGTGTTGAACCCTTAAGTGAACGAGATATTTTTGAAATGTTACAATGTATCATGTTTAAATTGTCTATTTCAATACAAAATAGCCAAGTCACACAATGAAATTGGAACTTACTGCTCAAAATATGTTGCATCTTTGTCAGTAATTTTTTCAATTTTTTATAAAATACTGTTATCTGAGGAGAATGTTATGATTGCAGTTCTAACTCATAGCTTCTCTTAGGCATGGCTGAAAGCCATCAGTTATTATCCACTGTGTGGAAAAGAGGCTAGGTTCTAGCGATTGCATTTCCTGTGTTCTGTTCATTTGTGTAGTGTGAACCTCTGTATCCACTCCTATGACATAAACCACATTTAAGATAATTGCAGCATATTTACTGAAGTGTCAGTAGGGAAATATTGTAGCAGACCTAGCTTTTCATACTAGTTTTTCTTAGATAATTTGAAGCTGATTTTTTCAGAGCATGTCAAACCAGAGACACAAAGTGTGTCTGTGTCAGCTATAGCATAGTTTCTGCTGTCAGATTGTATTCAGTGTGGTACTGATGGTACAAATGAGGAAAGCTAGCAGCAGGTGTATGACCAGATCACCCGTGGAAGTCCTAACTTTAACCATTCTAAGGGCTAAACCACTCTATCAGAGCATGTCCAACAGTGCTGGACAAGCTCTTAAATGCTTAGTGAGCTCTTCACTGACATGTAGAAGATTCTCAGGTTTTTTTTTGTCCATCTGTTAACAAAATTGTTTAGTACCATAAATCTATCGACATCGAAAAAAAAAAAAAGCTAACATATAACACCCTACTTATGCAAATGGTGCATCTGGTACTTTCTGAGGTAGTGCCAGTGACTATTTCAAAGCAAGCTTAGACACCCACAGTTAACTGATGGTAAGATCAATCAAATCCATTTCCTGTTATATTTTAGTTTCCATAGAACTGTATGAGAACACTAGAGACACACTGCCTATATTAAGAAATTAAAATATTATCTGAAGACACATAATTATGAAGTACACTTTTTAAACTTCTAGTGAGCTATTGTCCTGAACAAAATCTGCCCTTGTAGAACATCCAGGTCCTTTTCCAATTCCCAACCTCCACTATGCATCTTTTATAGGTCTTTAAAAATCCCAGAATATTGAAGCTTTGAGATCACACCTTAGGTCCTGTGCAGATTATTTGCTATGTACAAGAAGCAAAAAATATGACAATTGAATAAATGAAGCACTATAAGGTTTTCTAGTATTTGTCTTTCTCAGAATTAGTCTAGGTAGCTATCTCTTTTGAAGATAGGTGTGTTTATTTCTGTAGACCTACTAGATGTGTGACAGGATAGTGTCATGATTGATTGTAATCGTACCTGAACACTGAGGCTGCAAGTAATAGTGAATCATTGTTATTGTATTATGGTGGGCTTTTGTTTTGTTTTCTGAAAAAATCAATTAATTATTATCAGTTATTCTGGAGAGATATTGGCTGTGATGGAACAATTACTATGAATAAAAATCTGTACATGTTCTTGTTTAACTGACTGTGGGTGACTGTGCTTTTGCAGGGTATTAGGCAAGATGGTTTCCAAAGGTGTCCTCCACCTCAACTGTTCTGTTAATTCTATGAAGAACTTTGAAGAAACCAGTTCAGTAGAAATGAAGATGAGAAAAAGACAGTCCTGGAGCACTGGATTCTTCACTAATCAAATTTCTGATAAATGTTAATGTGGAAAACAGTCATAATGTTTGCACTTTGTGGAATAAAGCAAAGATCATTGGATGGACAGTGTAAGATATACCCTGTTTTCATTTGGTGAATGTCCTAACCTGTTTCTATTACGATTTGGTGAGGAACCACTTTTGCTTGGCAACAATTGCAGTACACACCTGGTAAAGAGTTATTGAACCAGCTCTGAGGTTCAGACTCACCTCCGGCCCAGCTGGGCCAATCTGGCATCTCCTGATCACTATTTAAGGATATAATTTGAAGTATTTGGGAAGAGGTGTAGGAGTGGCACAAGATGGGGGTGACCATGCAGACCCCACAGTCAGAGAAGGTGGAAGGAAGGAGAAGTGTCGGACTGGAGAACACTCTGTAACCCATGGTGAGAATGCAGGCTGTGCCCCTGCAACCCCTGGAGGGCAATGGCAGGATTGAGAGCCACCAGCAGCTCCAGATTAGTGCACCCGGATGGTCAGGAGACTGTGTGAGGAGGTGACCATGGTGCAGGCCATGTTGGAGAGCCTGCAGGCCACAGAGCAGACCCACCCAGGAGGTGGAGAGGAGCTACAGCCTTTGGGCTGAACACACGTTGGAACAGCCCATGCAGGGCTGCCATGTGTCTGAGGTATCCTGCGGAGGAACAGGGAGGACCAGCAAGGAGCCCACCTGCCCTGAGGAGAAGCAAATGGCAGAAGCCATCAGGAATAGACTGACTGAAACCCCCATTCCCTGCCCCCCTGAGCCATTCAGCAGCAGAGGAGATAAAGACACCAGGATCAGGGCTCTGAGCCTGGGAAGAGGGGAAGGGTGGGGAAAAGGTGGTCTTAAAGGCCTGGTTGTGTTTTTCATCATTGTACCACTCTGTGTTGATTTATGTTGTTATGTTTCGGGATTTTTTTAGTTGGCGATGGATTAAATTATTTTCTGTTTCCTTCCCCAAGCTGAATAGCCTGGTCTGTTTTTTCTGGGACCTTAAGTGGCAATTAAGACCTCCTTGTCCTATGGGAATTTTTAAGTTCCTGGTACTTAAGTCTAATCGTGGTCTTTTGTCCCTGGAGAGTTTCTATGTCAAATTATATTATTTTTTTTTTTTGTCTTATATTTAACTAGTCTGGTCCCCAAATGGTAATTTATTCATAGCCTACTTGTATGAACAGTTTAGGTATCATGATAATGAGGTAGAGGCTCTTTTAAAACATGATAGGTACTTACAATGGAAAACTAACATGGAAAATGTCTATTGGCAGTCATGGACATGACAGATCATTACACTGAATTTAAAAAATATATTTGCTTTTCTTTTTTTTAATATATTTTTTCTCTGAATTTTGCTGCTTTTGAAACCTCAAACCAGTGTTGTACCAGTAGCTGCAGATAAAGAAGTTCATGGAAGTCTGTAGTTCTTAATGAAGAAAAGTACAAGATTTTCTTTGTTTCTTCTTAGCCACAATGTAATTTATACAAAAGAATGTACTTTATTTCTTCCAGTGGCATCTCCGTATTTTTTAGAAGATGATGTATTTTGGTTTCTTAGCTAAATTCAGCCTTAGTGTTAGATTGAAAAGTAATTTGCTTTTAGTTTTCTTAAGACTGGACTTCATTTCTTTGCCACAATTTAAATTAAAGTTACTCTATGGTGCTTATTTTCAACCTTGGAGGATGGAATTTTGTTTCAGTGACAGGACTATATGGTTTTTCTTACATATGTACCTACTTGCTTTTACTCTTAGATAATCTTTAAATGGTGTTTTACATTGTTTCAGAATTTAATACTGTATTTAAAATGAACTGTAATACAAAATTGGAGTCGTCACAGATTTTGGCAATTAAGATATACCTTCGTTACATATAAATAAAATAAATAAAGAAATGTATATGACAAAGTGTATCAAAATAAATTTAAAAAACATATAAATTCATATAAAGACAGTATAAATTATCCATAACCTAACGTAAATTATTATAGTAATGGTAGAGTAGAATAATTTCTTACACAGATTTGGGAGTATCTCATACTTCTTTGTTGCAGGATTGAAATATACTGTAATTAATGTAAGAGTAGCTCTTGATCTTTATGAGCTTTGGATCATGTACTGAATGTAATAATTCTGCAGAAGCGAATCAGACTCTTGAGAGAGCTATTTCACATTTTTCTGACAGTAAAGTGGCAAGTAGAAAATTGTGGTCAGTTCCATCTTGCAAGATTTCTAAAATGATCCACTGAGAACAGGAGACTTACTGAGATAAATTCTTTGAACCCCATAATAGATTTCTTTTTTTTCCCTTTCACCATATAGATAGTATAATATTTTTAATGCATACTCCTCACAGTTGTGCAGAAATCTGTTACATATGTTTTCTTTACGTTTTGTCTATTGTGTTTCCTATTAATTTATTTCGTAGTTGCAGAGGAACACATATACATGATAATGAATGAAAAAGAGTGGCTGTTATAAATGAGAGACTAGATTATATCTCTGCTGTATGTTTATTATGAGTAATATCCCTTGCATTTGAGATATCCCATTATTCAGTTAAACAAAGCTGTTAGTAGAATACTGGAAAATAAATGTTCCTATAGCCTGGTCATAATTATAGAGAAAGAAAGAACAGCTATCTTCATATGTATCCACTAAATTTTGTACAGAAGCTCAGGAATAGGAACTGTAATCTCGTTATTGATTTCTACTTTAATATTGTGCTATATTTATTTAAGTGACCAAACTAGAAGGGGAAGCCTACTAGTGTTGTGCAAACCAAAGTAAATTTCTTGCATTGTTTGACAAAGTGTTGCAATATGAACATAAAATTTAGGTGTTGATTTGTTGACTTGTACAACCATATTCTTCCAACTTGATTTTTCCTTTTTTAGTGACAACAGCAATTAATCAAAAGTGTAACACATACAGTGTTTGAAAATAGTATGAGTTATCACCAAAGCAGATGGTGTATGATAAAAACTATAGTTAATAAGATATTTTTCCAGAAATAAACATTTTAGCAGATACATCTAAAAAAGCGAGGAAGAATAAACTAGGTAGTTCCATCATAGAGGGGCTAAAGTGAGATGTTTAGTGATGCTTAGAACACATTGTTTTTGGAATATGATCCTTACATATTATTTAAACATGTTAATAATGTTAATGTTTCATTCAGAACAAAACAATGCAAAAAGGTGTTACAATGTGCAGTGGCAGAGATGTCTAGGAAACTAGGAGCCTTAGTTCTTGGAAATGTTCAGAACTAGGCTAGATGAGCCCTGGATGTTCTTGTCTAGGTGGTATTGATTTGACAGTTGGGATTGGACTAAGTGCCTCTCAGAGGTCCCTTCACAGCAAACTTATTCTATGAGCTTGTGATGGATAAATATCTGTATGCTAAATTTCACAGTAATACTTACTGACAAGGAAGGCCCTGGCATTGAATGAAAGGAAATTGGCTTGGATATTTATGCATTCATTCTAATAAGACGACTTTATGCATGGCCTTTGATCAAATCATACAGAAAATCTGGCATTAGGGTTCAGAGAATTGGGTTAAAATTATGTATGAAATAAAATGTTGCTTCAGAATAAGCTCCCACTGGAGTGGGATCCAAACATTGTGATATTTTGATGCAAAAAGTTTTTGCAGGCAGAGTTTATGTTCACCAGGGTAGCATCTGTCCAACCCTTCCTCCTTCTATTCTGTATCATGTATCATTTGTCCTCCCACAGCTGTCGTAAAAATGGCATAAAGTTGGCAAAAATTCCCTGGCATCTGTTCTGGCAGCTTTCAGAGAAATTGAATCTTTTTCTCACATCCGATCTTGATTGTGTTTATCCTGCTGTGTGATCCAATACTACATGGTTTACACAACCACAACCTGATTGTACATAGCTTCCTTCTTTGAATAACTTTATTGTGAACTCTTCATCTTTATGATGTAAATCCTAAAGGATGTAACAGAAAAAGTCTTTAAATGTGAACCAGAGTCAATAACAAACATCATTAATCTTTGAAGATTGTCCATAAAAACGAAGATGTGTTTGAACAAAGACTCCCTTTTTCACTTGCATAAAACCTTCCATCTTTTCATTTACACAAGCTAGTGAGCATTGTCTGCTTTCTCTGCAAGGAGAAATTGCTGTTCTAAGGGATGCCATTTAGATGAAAGCAGAAGAAATTAATTATAAATGCTGAATTCAATAGATAATTACTTGGGAAGAAAAGGATGCATTTAAATANATTCAAAACTTTTAAGGAGGATGATCAGCCCACATGTATTAGTTGAGACAATATTGTTTTAAATAATTAAAATAATCATTTTTTACCTTAGGAAGGGGTTTTAGGATATTGCTTTGTCAACATAGCTCAGTCAATCTAGTGTGAAAATATCTTTTTTTTTTCTGGTTTAGGTTTTGAGAAGAACTCCATATCTCTTAGTGGCAGCAGGCTTTTGATACTCTTCAATGGAAGAAATTTATTTAAGGACATTATCTTTTTTAGGATGAAAATCTATATGAGTGTCTGTATCTTACATTGTAGGATTGAGTCTGCTGACTATAAATGACCCACACAAGTTTTTATTTGTCCTAAGTCACTTTTGTTAATTTTACAGGACTATTTTCTGTGAAACAATAGTATAGGAAAGTGCAAATACTGATTTACAACCCTCTCCCTTCCCTTCTTGCTCCCTTATAATGAATTTCAGAGCTGCATTAGGGTAAAGGTAAGTAAAGGTACTACAATGCATTCAAGATTAAGGTGTGAAAACTATATGATTTTTCAGTTTTCAGTTTAAATGTGAATTAAAATCTGAAGCATTGGTTTACATGACCATCTAAGATTTTGAGTTTGGCATATGTCTTGCTCTTAGATGTTTTGTAACCCAGTTGAAATACTGTATTAATGGAAGTAAAGAATAAATAGAGGGGGAGAAATTATTTTGTATAAGATGTTGGCACATCAATGTTTGTTTGGATCTATTCAGTGTGTTTTGTGTCCTGAGGGACATTAATACTGATGCAGAATGCTGAAAGAAATCATTGAGACTGTGGTTGCTATTGGAAAAAAAAAATCATTTTTAAAAATGTTGAATAACACCTATTTATTTTAAACGTGCAGTGTGCTTGCTGTTATTTAGTGTAAAATAATTTGTTCTTTCAGTTGGTTTTACATATGGATGTCAAACTACATTCTTGTAAACATTTGTTTCCTTACCTTATGTGGCAAATTTCTCATTATGTATCCAGTGTAAGATTGCAACTGTTAGTATTCAGATGTTAACTCCACATAGTATTATTCAAACTGAAGCACTTTAATATTAAACTATGAAATAGCTTTCAGAGGAGCTGAGAAGTTTGACAGAACTTGCTTATCAGTGGTTTACTAGCACTGCTCTTACTTGCTTGAAAAAAAGACCAAACCCTACTCTTTTTTTTTTCCTCCTGTAAATAAAGAAAATACTAAGTGAGTATATGCTACTTGGTAAAAAAGCTATAGATCTACTATCAAATTCCAAGGTCAAATTAGCAGAAATAATATAATGTGATATAAAATTAATATTAATTTTAAGTGTAATTTATACAAATGTTAATCTATTAAATATATTTCACATATATTTCATCCTCTCCTCCCTGCTCAAAAAATTAGGTGGGTTTTTCTCTACAGATGAAGAGATTTATCCTCACCCAACTCTACAGCCTGTCCAGGACTCATTGGATGGCAGCACAGTCTTCTGATGTGTCAGCTATGACCCCCACTTTAGTACCATCAGCAAACTTGCTGACAGTGTCCTTTGTTCCTTCATCAAGATCATTCATGAATATATTGAACAATACTGGTCTCAGCACTGACCCCTGAGAGAGTCCACTAGATACAGGCCTCCAACTAGACCCTGTCCCATTGATTATAACTCTCTGCCTTCTTCTCTTCAGCCAGTTAACATTTCACTTCACTACCTGATCATCCAGCCCACGCTTTCTCAGTATTGCCATGAGGATGCTGTCGGAGATGGTGTCAAATGCTTTACTTAAATAGAGATAAACATTGTTGGTCAAACATGACTTCCCCTTGGTAAAATAATGCTGACTGCTCCCAATGACGCTCTTGTCCTTTAAATGGCTGGAGACAGCATCCAGGATAAGCTGTTCCATCACCTTTCCAGGGATGGAGGTAAGGCTAACCAGTCAATGGTTACCTGGCTCTCCCTTCTTACCCTTTTTGAAGACTGGAGTGACATTTGCTCTTCTCCAGTCCTCAGGCACCTCTTGTGTTCTCCAACTTACTGAAGATGATGGAGAGTGGTTTAGCAATGACTTCCTCCAGCTCCCTCAGTATCTACAGGTACATCCCATCAGGGCCCATGGATCCAGATGGCTTGACTGATCATTAACCCAGTCCTCATCAACCAAACAAAACTCCTCCTTTAAGCTGACTTCCTCTGGACTCTGGGGCTCCTGAGGAGAGTCTCCAGCAGTATAGACAGATGTGAAGAAGGCATTCAGTAACTGCCTTCTCCGTATCCTCTGTCACCAGGGCACCCACCTCATTCTACAAGTTTGTATGCACTTATTGTCTAGCTGAATGTTGCTTGACAAGGAACTGGCTGTTCAGACAGCTAAAGAGAAGATGAAGGCATTGAAGCAGGTGCTGAAGTTCTCTCTGAGAGAAAGAGTTGGACTTCTTGCTGCTGAGAGTCTGGATTTATTTTATTCAGTGACTCTGTAATGCAAAATCTGTAGATATGGCATGGAGAACTACAACACTGAATTTCTTTCTGTCAGAGAAGTCATCATTTTGCTGAACAGAAATTGACACCTGCTCTTTTAACTTTCCCAGGAGTACAACTTTCACAGAGGTGCTGTCTCAGTGAAGGAAGACAGAGAAAGTGAACGACTCAAGTGTTTGTTCATGTTCTCTAGTGAAGTGCATAAGAACTTTAGAAAATGTGAACATATTACTCATGTATTAAACTAAAACTCAAGCCAGTAATTGCTTGCATACAAGAATACCTATTACACCTTAGTCCAGGCGGCAGAGTCAGGTTCTGGATCACTGAGATTCTTAAATTCCGAAGAGGTACGTGCATTCATTGTTCCTCACTCTTCAGTTTTTCCTTTTGAGAAGCATGTCACCTTTCAGTGAATGTCACAGATCTTTTTCTTTAGCATCTCATTTTCAGTGTACAGAAGAGGAGGAATTCATATACTTATGATGTCATGAACTAAGCTCTTTCATCTGAGTGTCAAGATTTAATTCTCTGTCATAACATGTCAAGATCTAAGTGCTTGCATGAACAAGAACATTAGTAAAATGACAAGAGCTGCCTTGGAATGAGAGAGACTCAATAGTGTGCAACAAATCATCTCTGTGCAGATCACTAAAATTCATCCTCTTATGCCATTTTGGGGATGGTTCACTTATTATTATCTTCTATTGTACAGAAACATGCTTCTTATCTGAGTATAAAATATTTTCTTGTATGACTTGATTTGAAGTTGCTATCTAGAGACATGTTTCCTGTCTGTAGAACTCTTTTAGACACACGGATCAGACTCTCGGCCTGCCACTTGCAATTTTTACTTTTTTCCCAATTATCAATACAAAAATGTATTCCCAGGCTTATAGGAATAAGGATATATGAACATCATCTACTCACAAAAGACATAATGAGGGAAGGGAAAGAAACAAGACTTCAGTCTTATTTCAGTTGACTTCGGTGCAAAAATGCAGTGCAATCTGGTAGAGTTGCTGCTGGCTAAGTATACAAAGCGGCACCACAGTTAACAAGCTTACCTGCTGTGGCAAGTCAGAAAACTCTGATAGAGGTCAGAAACCTCTGGAAACATTTCCCTAATACTAGCCAGCTCCCATGGGGATACCACACTGTCTTAATGAACTCATTGATCCATTTTTCAGTTTCTTTGGGATACTGTATCAGGTAAACCACGTCATATTGTATGGTGCTTTGGTGTATATCTATGCTTATGTGTAGTTGATGTCACTTTAGTAAAAAATGCTTTGCAGCTTTGCAGCTTAAAAATTCTCACATTGGTGTTGAGTTTTGCTGCTTAATTACAAAAGTTAACAGAGTCCTGACTCAAGACTGCTAAGCTGCTTAAAAAAGTGATAAACAAGAGAGAAGTTCAGCATTTCCTGCTTCTATAGACACTATCAGAAATAGAAGACTAAGATTTGTTTCTTAGTGCAGTATGAAAAATTTACCCTTAAATCAAGCTCATTGGCTCTGTCCACTTCTAATTTTTTTCCTCAGTCTTCCTCATAAGTGGTTTTGTAACTATTCTCTGGTTGATATACATAGCATGAACTCTGGGGAAAAGGTTTGCTTGTGTCCCTGTAACATCTAGAAAGCTTGAGATCTTGTTAGTAGCATTTAGTTGCTGTTACAGAGACCACCTTTATAATTACCAGCAAGGTCAGAACAGTGTCTATTTGAAGGCATGCTGTAAAGGTGTTGCTGTAATTACTTCTAATTAGCCTCTCTGTTGACAGAATTTTAAAGAAATTAAGGAAGTAAACATTTTGTTCCTAATGGTGTCAGTTGATGTGATAAAACTGTGCTCATACATTTGTACTTCGTGATTTTATTCTCCATAACTGTCAGCCTGGAAACTTTCACCAATGCATAAAGTGCTAAAAGCTTTTCTAGAAGTAAACTAACAAGAAAAGAATGAATATGTCGCTGTTTTAGACAATTATCCTATAACCAATTTTGTGTGACCTGATGCTTTGCTGGGGAGCAAGAATATGTCCACTTCACAGGAACCTATTTGGGTGTTCCCTTCAGTACTGGGTAAACAAGAATGGTTGAATATATTTGTACTCAATATTAAACCACATTTTGATCCATTATCATATAGAAAATAGAAAATAAGGCATCTGGAAACTTTTATGTTAGACATAATTCCAAGTCATTTATATAAAATGTGTAATTTAGCTTTCATGAAACTAAAGCTACAGCTGTTTGCTCTCTTGAATCTTATGTTAACAACATGAACAGTCTTCTCTCATTTTTTTATAATATTTGTCTCCTTCAATCTTGAAAATTTTCAACAGCTGAAGGAGTAAAATGCAGCTTAAGCTGCTGATATAAATTCACTTGATTCTAAAGTTGCAGAATAGTAAACGCCCAACAAATGGAACCTGTTTTTTTTAGTGTTTGCCTCTAAGCTTGCAGAAGACTTCCCTCTTTTTCAGCTGGTAGAAGGATGAATTTTCCTCTATATGAGCAATTTAAAAGTGTTTGTATTCACTAACATATAATTATATCTAGAATTTCTTTCCTGTATTTATTCATTACATTCAAATACTCATGCCTACTACTGTCATTAATATATGAATTTAGTTGTTCTTTGTACTGCATGGAAGACTATATTCACTATAATGAATATAGTCCAATACTTGAGCAGACTGGAAAAAAATTATGAAAAAGCATAAATGATTCTAGTTTGAAGATATTTTAAGTTTGTCAACAAATCAGTAGAATGGTAGCTTAAATCCCTGTTTATCTTATCATCTTATCTTATCTTATCTTGAACAAGTATCTAATGATTTGATGACTTATGCAGCTAAATCTCTGGAGAACTTTGAGTTCTGCTGCAGCTATGCTTCTGCTGAGCATGGATAAAATAAACAGCATTGTCTTCTGCTTTGAAAAAAATAACACTGAAACCTTTTTTTTCCCACTTGAAAGGACAAAACACCTCACAATGTACCTCTTTTGTAAGTTCACATCTTTGAGTATGTTTTTCATGATAGTCCTAGTAATTATTTAAGTGTATTGAACAAATTTTGTAGTTATAGTTTCAGAACAATTTGTTATATTTCTTTGCAAACCATTCATTGTCACACTCAGGAAACAAACATTTTATAAATACTCTAAGTTACTTGTATTTTTACCAAATTGTGTGAAACAATTGTGACTCTTAATAATGTGGAAGTTCTTAAAGCTAGCCTAGAATGGAAAAGCTTTGGTTTGAATAACATTGAGAACTGGTGAAAGGAAATTTGCAAAGTCTGTATCAAGTGTAAGAATTCTAGACAGATTTTAACATTTAAAACATTTATGTCCAGTTCAGAGTGATAGTTTTTTGGGTTGTTTGGGTTTCTCCCCCCTACTCCCCGGTCTGCTCTACGCCCCGCCTGGTTCCCTTTTGATATTCTCAGTTAAAATGGTAGCTAAAACTTCTGGTATTCACAAACAAAACCAGTGTGGTATTGGTTATTTGTGCAGCTTCATTTAGATAACTTGTGTATAGTTTTAGGTTTTAGGGAGTGACATCTTTGTATAATCCTTTGCATGCAGGTGGCTGAAGAAATGCCAGCCTCATGTTTAATGTTGATGTGATAAATGCACCTTGATTAATATAACACTTTGGACATAAATGAACCTTAACTTTAAATGTTTTAAATACATAATTTCACTTTTACTCTAAGATGGCTTTTTGTTTATATGGAAAACTCCTTGCAACTATAGGTGTATTAATTTATATTATAGTAATATTTACTTTATACATAAATGGGAATGCCTTAGCCAAGTCCCTGTGAACATTTGTGTATCAACAATAGAATGTACAAAGGAGCTCTTCAAAGACTTTTTTGATTTTTATCATGTTTAGACAGATATTTAGATGATGCTTTTTCAGATCACCTTACTCTTCTGAAGTACAGAAATTTCTCCAGTTTTTATCTATTGAATTGTTTCTAGCCAGGAAAATCACTGCATTGAGAATCAGTTTCATGCAGACCTTTTAGAGAATCACCATTCTTCACATAGGTGTTCTCATAATACCCTTGTTATCTTGCAATGGATGTGAATGTAGCTATGAAATGGACTTTTTGAACAATATTTATATTGTAATGAACAACACTGATATTCAGTAATGAACAATAATTAATTTTATTATATTTTTCCCCGGCTTGTCATAAACTTCAGCCTTTTTTGTGAAATCAAGTGGTACAAAAGTAAAGTAAGGAATACATTGAATATTCAATGAGTGAAAATGTATGAGAATCAGACGTCAGGGAAACAAGTGGTACACATGCTGCCAAATCAGTGCTGATCTGCATGACTTCTTTTGCAGCTTGGGTTCATCCAGAGTATTGTTTTGCATGGGCACCTGTATTGAGTAATTTTCTGCCTCAGTGTTTCTTATTTAAGTAGTGTAGTTGCTGCTCATAATCATAAATTACTTGTGCATTAAACATTGTTAACTCTTGAAAATCCTTCCTGCTCCAGCTAGGGTTAAAAAATTACCAACCTATTCAGTGTTTCTTTAATCTACTTTTGCCAATACTAAGTTAGAAAAGTCTCTATTGGATGTTTTAAATTTCCTACTAACTCACTATAATCACTCTACTGTCAAATCACCTGTATTTTTTCCAAATAAATAATTATGGATCTGGTACTCACTGATAATTTTGGTTTTGATGTAGGTCTTTGACAGAAAGAACGAGCAAGGAAGACAAAGCTGAATATAAATGGGTTTATTGCCTTTGCTAAAATGATCCAAAGGGTTCTTTGTGCAAATTTCTGAGATTTGAAAACTGTAGATTTTCCTTGTTATATATTGAATATGCTTTTAATGTACTATTTTTTCAGTAGAGGATTCTTACCCCTTCCAACTGGAACTACTCTGTTCTACTTGATCTTATAATCACTTGTATTCTCCATGTTTAAGTGTTTAGATTTAAGTTCCACATACTTTACTTTTTTCTGTTCTTCTGAGATCAACACAAACTGGAAAAAATTACTTACATATGTGACGGAAAAAAAGTTGTCTGTTTCTCTTAGTTTTGTCCTTTATTTTCTAAAAGTAAATCACTTCCCATTCAAAACATGCAGTCAGTGTTCTGTTAAGCAAAAGCAAAATAAGATTGATTTTTAACCATTAAATTTTAGAAAATATTTTAAGAACATAAAAATTAGTCAATAGCTTGTCATTCCTCAATTAATCCACTCAGTAAAGTTGGTTGATGGTGAGGATGAGAACTAGGAAATAAGTAGCAGAGACTTAAATAAGAGCAAAGAAGAAATGGAAGTAATACTGGGATAGAAGGAGTGTGGAGGAAAGGTAGGAAAAATAAAGTAGGTACATAAAGAATATAGAAAGGAAACAGGTGGGAACATGATTGTGGTGCTTTGGCATGAAACACAGAGAAGAAATATCTCATCATGATTTCTCTTGGGCTGGCCTCTGAGTTTATCTAGATCTGCTTCTAGCAATAGTAATTTGAGTAGAACATTACAATTTCTTATTCCATGTAAGGATAGTTTTGGATTTGTACTACCCATGCACATAAAAAACTCCACAACTTTATACAGATGGTATTTCAGAAAATGTTGCTCTATTATACCAAACCTTGTGATATAAGGGCAAAGCTTTCTGATTTCCAACTCGATTAAAGCTTGCTTGTATTGTGAGTGGCAACATTGTGGTCACTGGCATTTGCACACCACCTCAATTCAAAAGGAACTGAATAGAAAGAACTAAAGATCACTATGATCATTAAATCAGAGTCTGTATTTTGACTCCTAGGGCATTTTTCAAAGAAAGTATCAGAAATCTTTTCTGTATGTATTGGTTTGTTTCAAGAACTGTTTATGTACAAAATGCTGCAATATCTGAATATCAAAGCTTTCTGGTAGTAACTAAGTGTTCCATTTTGATTAGTAACTTAATTACAGAATCATAGAATTGGAAGGGCTGGAAGGGATCTCAAAAGATCAACCCCTCTGCCAGAGCAGGTCACAAAGGAATTTGCTCAGATGGGTTTTGAACGTCTCCAGAGGAGACTCCACAATCCATCTGAGCAGCCTGTTCCAGTGCTCTGTCACCCTCACAGTGAAAAAGTTTTTTCTTATGTGTCTTTGGAATCTCTTATGTTCCAGCTTGTACCCATTGCCCTTTGTTCTATCATTGGACGTCATTGAGAACAGCCTGGCTCCATCTTCCTGATACTTGCCCTTTCCATATTTGTAAACATGAATGAGGTCACCCCTCAGTCTCCTCCAAGCTAAAGAGCCCCAGATCCCTCAGCTTTTCATAAGAAGAGAGGTACTCCACTCCATCATCTTGGTCTGCTCTGAACTCTCTCCAGCAGCTCCACGTCCTTCTTCAGCTGAGAGGCCCAGACCTGGACACAAAATTCCAGGTGTGGTCTCACAAGAGCAGAGTAGAGGGGGAGGAGAACCTCTCTCAACCTTCTGCCCACAGCCCAGGATGTCTTTGGCCTTCTGGGCCATGAGGGCACATTGCTGGGTCATGGTCATCCTGCTGCCCACAAGGAACCCCAGGTCCCTTTCCCCTATGCTACTAAGAGTTCATTCCCCAACCTGTACTGGTATATAGGGTTATTCTTTACCAGGTGCAAGACTCTACACTTGCCCTTGTTATATTTCATTGCATTTCTCCCCAACCAACTCTACAGCCTGTCCAGCTCTCGTTGGATGGCAGTCACTCCTCTCAGACTAATATCATCAGCAAACTTGCTGACAGTGTATTCTCTTTCCTCGTCAAGGTCATTCATGAATATATTGAATGATACCGGTCCCACTACTGATTGCTAAGGGACTCCTCTAGATACAGGCCTCCAACTAGACCCTGCCCCATTGATCACAGCTCTCTGCCTTCTTTTCTTCAACCAGTTAACAATCCACCTCACTAGCTGATTGATTAGCTCACACTTTCTCAGTTTTGCTCTTTTGTTACCTGGGAAATCAAAAAAAAAAAAAAACAACGGAGGGATATTTTAATTTGCTTTTCTGTTTAATTGCTGAATATGTTATCCTGTTATTTTATTATAAATAGTGTTGTAATGTTTTTCCTTTTTAAAACTCAGGAGTTATTTTAACTGAGTGGCATTTTTAATTAATGTCAAGGTATATAGCTAGCATTTCCACATAGTTTCTTTTCCAATGAATTAAAAAAAAAAAAAAAAGAAGTGAGATTTCTATATATTCACATTTTGTCTGAGTGTTGCCTGGAAGCAAGGTACAGTATGGAGATAAACACTTATAATTACCTTAAAGGTGTATGTGAAGAGGATGAGATGACACTTTCTTTACTGTAGTGCCCAGTGACATGATTAAGGCATTAACATACAAAAACTGGAACACAAACCTTTCCACTAATCACAAAGAAAAGCTTTTTGCAATGTAAGAGCAAGGGAGCACAGGCTGCCCAAAGAGGCTGTGGAATCTCCTTCTCTTGAGGTTTTCAAAATTCATCTGGATGCATTTCTGTGTGACCTGATCTAGGTGGATCTGCTTTAGCCAGAAGGATTGGACGAGATGATCTTTAGAGGTCCCTCCCAACCCCTCCCATCCTACAGGTCTGTGATTCTGTGTTTGCTATGGAAAACTCAAAGCTTTAAGCATGCTGGTCATAATCATGACTGATATTTGTAAGAAATAATTGTGATTTGGTACGTCTGTTTATAGGCTTTGAACTATGTTTCTAGATGTCTTTAAGGTAGATTGCACTTTTGAAGTTTTATCCCTTCCAATATTTGTCTTCTTATGACCAAAAAAGAGGCAGGCTGTTGCTAAGTGGAATTGTTGTGTACCAGATTTGACTGGTAAAAAAATCAGTAACATCTAATATCTCATGTTAAATATTTATGAGGTGCCATAATTAATCACTATATTATCCCTGTGAGTCATAACCTAATTAACAGTGTATTTTGAATAGTCTAGTTATGTAGCTGTTCCATGTTTAGGTAGTGATACAGAGGGTGGAAGCCACTTTGTCTTCTGTGTGAAACTGTTCGCATGCAGAATACAGGCATTGATGGGAGATGCAGAAGAAGATGTAGTGTGGGAATTTTTCCAGGCATAGGTTTTGACCTCCTTGCTGCCTACAGCAGGATAGTTTAAGGTAAGTTCAAGAGTAGAAAAATAGGTGCCCTGTATATTTTATTTCCGAAAGTACTTGTACTCTAATGTCACCAATGTATGAGAAACAACTCAGCCTTCAGAACAGAATTTAATGGAGTTTCTAGCCAAAAAGCAGTAAACACTGGGCAGAATGCTGATGCTGCATTAGGATGACATGGCTACATTGCCTTCTGAGTTTGTCCTAAATAGGTGTGTTCTGGTTTGTTAGGAGTTGCTTTAAACATCTGTGTTATTATAGTACACTATAAATACGTGTGTTAAGAGTAATGAGAATTTTAGTGACTATGATGCAGTAGATATAAGAATCTTAAATGTAAGTTTATTTAGAGATTAAAAGCTAAAATTGTAGCGCTCTCACCTACACACAAGGACTTATATTTTCCTGTTGTTGGGGCAATGAGATCTTGTTCATCAATAAGGATTTCATTTATATATATATAATAAGAATATTATTGTGATATATGTATTAAGGACATTACACATATCTATAGGCTACTACAGCACCAGAGGTATTTAATAAGTGCAACAGAAAGTAAACAATACACTAGAGATTACTTTTTAACTGTAGACTAAGTGCAGCAGGCTCTGTGCATCTTCTGGCTTATACTCTTCTGTGGAAAATTAAGGTGAAGTATTTGTGTGTGTCCATTACATAAGGAAATACTTTGGATGGTATAACATCTTGTCAATATGTTTAAGAAAAATAGCTGAGTATTTTATGTGTCTTTGTGCTCCTTTATTATTCAGGATTTTTATTTTGAGGGAATCTTAGTTATTTTTGAACAAAATAATTTAATTTTATCATTGAAGGGGAAGAAATACAGAATGCAGTATGGAAATAGTTAACATGGATGGTTTTCAATACCTTTCCTCTGTAAAACCAGAAAGATAAATTCTGTATATAGAATTTTGGCACTTCAGACAAGAAACAGAAAAATACAACCCTATTGGGGAATTGGAGCAGATTTTAATTATAATTTCTGATATTTAAATACAGAACAACATAAGTATCTAACAAATACTGAGATACATGAAGCCAAAAGATAAATGTGTTTTCTTTAACTTGGGCAGTCTAGTGATAAATTTATGAGTCTATATGTGGGAAACACAAATGTATTCTGTGTTGTTCTAATTATTAGGAAGATAAGGCAGTATGACCAGCAATCAGAGAGTAATGAAAACCTCTAATGAATAACAGTGCAAATTCTCACACAGAGCAGGCTCTCAGCAGAGAAATCATTTGTATGCAGTTACTGTGCCTATTTTTCTGAAGTAAAGAATGCAGCCAGTACACAGTGCTGATAAATTTGGACAAGATATATAACACAGAATTCTATTTACAAGCCTCCTGAACCATTACAAATGGAGAAGTGAGAGATCTTTTACAGCATGGAGATACTGTTACTTGGGAAACTTTTTTTTTTCTGGTATGCGAGCAGTAGGTCTGTCATAGCTAAGTGTTGCTCATATCCAAGAAAACATAGGGATATAGACTTAAGAATGAGTTAAAAAAATGACAGAACCTTTGCAGGTAAGTCACTGAAAGCACGTCAGATGATAACATTTCTGTAACAGTTATTGAGCTTGTTGTATTAATGTTTTTGTACGCTACCTAGAACTACAGAGTTACTGGGTTGGAATTCACCTTTCATTGCTAGAAGCACTAGGTGTTACATCCCTAAAATATAAGAACCTTAAATATATGTGATGTTAAGGTACTTTTTTTTCAGGGAGTGAATGGGTGCTACGGATAGTGGGCTGTAATAAATGTCACAACAGAAAGTACTATTGTGGAAAAAACCCTGACATTTACGTGGACATAGAAGATTATACAGAGGAGAAAAAGCCAGCATGATAACAGGTTGAAATGGTATTATTTTTTCATACCATTTGGCCATTTTAATTTTACTTTTTTGTTCTATGTTATTTTTCTTCTCTGAATCTAAACTGTTATTTGTTTTAACAATGAAAGGTGACAGGATGTTACTATAATATAATCTCAGGAAGTAGCTATAATTTGGTGGTATTTTTTTCAAAATAGCCTATCTCTAGTTGCTGTAACCTACAGAAAAACATAAAAGCATAGATTCAAGATTTCTGAAATCCTTTTCCCATCTGAACATGGAGATCTTTTTCTCTGAAGTGTAGTTTACTGCTGTAGTTTTTTGACATGAACTCTGAGTATGTTATTTTCAATGTAAAATTTTTGTAGGAAGATCGTCACTGGTAGCATACCTACTGTTAGCATGAAGAAGATCTAAGCTGAATTGTGAACATTAATTCCAGACATTAAATGGAAAGGATTTTCTGGGTCATCAGGTCCAATTCCATGCTTTCATGGGCAAGTACATCAGATAATCACTTATATAATTTTATCGAGCATCATCTAATAAACAGTGTTGCTTTTTTTGTCCTGTGTTATTCCTTGCAGAAGACTGTGCAAAACAATTCTGTAATGTCTAGAAATATTTTCCAACAGTGTTCAGCCATGAACAACGTTTACTTTTACAAGATTGTTTCTCTTTGACTGCATGCTAACATTCCTTTTTTTCTTCCTTTTTTTTTTGTCAAACAAGTGGTTTTTTTACTCAGTGCTTTATAATCCTGATTTGCTCAGAGCTACATTCAGTAAACTCTCATTTTTCTCTCAACATCATTTTGCTTACTGAAGGAAGATAAGTTCATCTGATTTTTCTCTCTTGCAATTCATAATGTCAAGAGTACTAATTTAAACTTTTTTACAGTGTCACCATTGCTATTACTTTATGGAAGTGGCATCTTTGAAAGTAAAAGTCCCTTAGAGAAGGTGGTTATCTTTAAGCTGGTGCAATGCATGTTCCAGACAGATCTAGAAATAGCTAGCTTCATGTTTTAAAAATAATATTACTTTACATATATACAAAGCCTACATTGTAAATGATGTGTAGTGTGTTAGCAACAAGTTGTGGTACCTTTGGTGAGACACATGTAATTGCATCAGGCAAACTATTGACATAAACTCAATCCAGACTCCACTTGCTGCTTCTTATTGTTCATTTGGAAGGGGAGAAAATCTGTTTTTGTTATTGTCTGAGAAACCGTAAAACTGTAAAAATCATTGCCAGTACTCTTGAAGGTATATCATCTTTCAATCTGTGGCTTTTCCAGCTGTGGATGGAGCTCCTTGCAAAGTGATTGACAGCTGTAGACTGAGACCGTGGGTCCAGAGCCTGTACCATCACTAGTAATTTAATTATACAAACAGGTAAGATCTTAGTGGGAAAAATATCAAGATACTTGATTGGAGTTATGAGACTATTATCACATCACATTTTTTCACATTCTAATTCAGCTAGAGCTTTTATCACAACTCTTGCCTTGAAATAGACTATTGAAAGTAATTTAATGAAATAGGCCTCTTCATAGTTTTAATACAGTTTGGATTGCTAAATTTTTGGACAGTTTTCAAGATGGTGAACTATTTTGCAGAAATTTCTTTTAGGAAGTATGTGCCAAAATTATTAAAAATTATTTCTGCTGCCACTTCGCCATTATCTCGGTCTTGCAGATTTAACAAACTAAACTTCAGTTTAAAAATCTTACATACCCTTTCAATGATGATGTATGCAGATGAAATGAGTTGAAATTACTGACCATAACGCTAACATGTTTGTGAAATGCTTTCCATAATAGACATGATTATATGAGTGCAAGTCTCTTCCATGCCTCCTGTGGCAAGAGGATAACATTTGATCCATTTAAGCTATGCTAAGGCAGAGTTAGCTGACCAGCTCTGGAGATTTCTGTCCTTTTCCTTAAACTTCAAAGTCTATCCTGTGATTGTTTGAAAGGCTGGTTCTTGATTATGGCTAAATTTAATCAGCTGTCTACCTACTTCTTGTGTTATGAAAACTGATGGTTGTCCATGTGAGTATACTGAATTGTATTGCCTGCCAATCTCACAGTTTCTTTAGTGTCTAAGAGAAGATTTAAGAGGTGTCCACACTAGCTTCCAGTTCACCAATACTCAAATGTGAAAATCCTGTTTGTTTTCAGCTTGTCTGGTCTTTCCTAGACAAGAGAAAGATGACTTAGCTATTTAATCCTTAAACTGAATATAGTCCTGTTTGGTAGGCTCATTGTCATGGTCATAATTTTCTTTTTTATAATTTCTCCTGAAGAAATTATTTTTCTTGACGAAAAAAAAGAACCCACCTTCCCTGAACAAACACATGTAATTGGAAACACAGCTGGTGTTTACTGTTATCTTCAGGAAGAAAATTTTGTCTCCCAAAAGATTTACAGCCCCATGACAATCAGTATATTTATCTGAAATGATGGTTATCATATCTTCAGTTACTATAAGGCAGAAACTAGTTATTAAGTGGCACAGACAGTGAAGTTGCTATGAAAGTGATTTTTATAGGGTTTCAGTGTAGTGAGAAACATTGCTTTTTAAGATTAACAGTTTTTGTAATTAGGTAATTGTCAGTTGTTTTTCTGAATTATAATCAAACATGTTCTGAAGTTGCATTCATTTTTTGAGCAGTGCACCTTTCACAAATTCTTACTACACATTGAGAGAGCTGTACAGGAAATGAGACATTAGAAATTGGAGGAACTGAGCAGAAGACATGAGGTCGTTTTTGTAGTGATGGCACCCATACTGTGAGATTACCTTTCTTTAGTTAATAGATGTTTACCATAGTTCTGAAACACAGTGGAATGATTCAGTTAATTGACCATGAGCTGTTTTGCTGACATGACAGGATCAAAAAGATAGGTCTTTTTTTTATGTAGTTCAGGATAATGTTGGAGGTTTTCTGAGCAATTATCTGATTCAAACATCTGGGTAAGCAGTAATTGCTTCTGAATGATATTTGCTCAAGAAAAATGCAAAGTGATCTAATGAAATGGTAAAAAAATAATTTATATGTACTACATAATGTAAATTATCATCCAGTGCAATCATTCAATTTTCAACAAAATAATATAAGTATAGTTCCAATCTAAAATTTACAATTATTTCTATGAAAACAGATGTTGCTGTTGAGTATTTTTCTCCCACTAAAAGCAGATTTTAATAGGTAGCTAAAAAACTGAAGCATATATTTCTAAAGTGCCATGTTAAAAAAAAAATCCCATTAACAGTGCACATTTCATTATAAAAATGCACCACAGGCAGTTTATGCTACTAAATTGTAAAATAGAAAATAGCTCATAGTGTGAAGTTTTTCACAGCTCTAGACAGAGTAAAAGGATTAATATTTATGGAAAGGCTTAATCCCATGAATAGTTATAGCTTGATTGATATCACCTTTATCACTTCAGTTGGAAAAACATTTACAATAGATATTAATATCTGTTACACAGTGTTTTAAGTCATATACTTGAAGGTGTAATTTTTAGCTAAATTTCTACTATATCTTCACACGAGACTCTGCTACAGTGTAACATATGGTGACACTTAAACACTAATTTGTTTTCATGAACAGCACTAACAAAATTCTGAAATTATTGCTGAAAAAATATTTATGTAGGATTGTAAAATGAAGACTACTTTTTTCCTATTTATTTTATGGCTTCTGGATATAGATATGCAGCTACACCAATATATCAAGACTTCCTTGTTATGTTCTTATGAATTAACATTGCCACCCTAAAATCTTATCAGTATTTCACTAAGCCCAGATAACCTTATATTACATTACATTACATTACATTACATTACATTACATTACATTACATTACATTACATCATATCTTATTAATAGCTGATGATGGTAAATAATCAATGGAACTTAAAGCTAAGGCTAGGGGCAAGAGATGGAAGATTATGACTTTCATGTGAGATTTTAAATTTAAAGATAACAGATGAACAAATTACAGAAAGTAAAATAATTTTTTTTCCTGTAGTTTTTCTTTTTACTTCTTTTTAACTTAAAATACAACCTTTGTCTTTAGCAGGAAAGTGTAATTAATTTCTTCAGTATCACAGCACACATTTGAATAGGTACTCTTTCAGAGACAGCTGTATGATAGTTTAGTATTTAAAATATATATTAAAGGATAGTTCTCCCAAGTACAGTACATCCTCTGATTGTGCACTCACAATTAGTGGATTAGTGTAATCCCCATATTTTTCTGATAGTTAACAGTTTACAATATATCTCCTTATAGAATTAAACAATGTTACATATGTTTCTTTACACCCAGCTAAATTAGGAAATTGGAAGAATTACACAATATTGTCCCCTGATGATAAGAAGTGATGGTATTGGAGGCTTAGAACCTTAATATAAGTTTTTTTATGGTTTATTATTAGCTGATTTTAATGGCACATCTGTCTTTGTTTTAATAATGAATCATTTTAAAAATAATATTTCAGTAAAATGGGACATACAAAAGTTACTGGTTTCCCAGTGTTCAGGTAGTAGCTTTATTGTTTTGAAAAGACTGTTGAGATCCCTCATCTGCATAGTTTAATTTCTGTTACGTTTATGGCTTTGGCCATAACTACAAGTTTGGAATCAATTGCTTTACTACAGGGTCAAAGAATGTTTAAATAAATGATTCTGAAAACATTATCCTATTTTTAACTGAGGAATTAAGTTAAATGTAGTTCCATTAATTAAGGTAAACATGAGAGCTGTCACTACACACGCTTTATCCTTACACTGATCTCTTTTTGAGATAATACACTGAAGAGATAATTCTATAACTTGTATTAAAAAGGAGCAATTAAATTAGAAAATTCGAGGGCACTAGTGACCAGCCAGGCATTTCTAATAATGAGAAAAGATAATCTGAAACTACTCTCAGGGGGGCAACAAAATTGTACGTACTGATCTTAAAGGCAGAAATGGTAATGTTATTTAATTGTCAAGGAAATTAAATAATTGCTTCTCCCTTGAGTATACTTCCTCTATATGAGTCAGGAAGTCAGTCTCATTACTTATTTTAAGAAGAAAATACTGTTCCTATGAAACTTTTGTTTTGCTCTTGCTTGTTCTCATTGACATAAACAATTTAGTTGTTTGGGGGTTTTCACTCTTCTGAACTTCTTGAATAACTTGTCTGACATTTGAAACTTGGGTCACTAAAACTACAGAAGACTCAGGTTATGTGGAGCCAGAAAGTCCTGCGCATCTTTGTGTCTTAAGAGCAGTTGTGATATTTCAAGATGGATAACCAACACATTGGTTTGCTTTTACATTTTCCAAATGGTGTAATTTTTTTTATTTTTTTTTTTGTTTTTCTTATGAGTTCATCTTTTTCTGACAGTAATCTACAGAACAGAATATCCCCACCCTGGTCCTTGGTAGTAGTAAGACACTTTAGATGGTCACCAGTGTCCTAGAGAACTTCACAGGCTTCGTTTTGTTTAGTTTTGTTTTTTCAGGCTCAGATGCTTTACTGGCAGCTATTGTGGTAAACAAATAGAGGCTAGCATGGAATAAGGATGTATTTCATGAATACAGCTGGACATTAAGAGAAAGAAATACTGGGAAGGAACACTACAGACTTCATTAAAGGAATAAATGTTCTGTAACTTCTTAATTTTGTTTGTCCCATGCAGTTTCCATCAGGGTTTAAGTAGATGATTAAGATATTGCATAAAAATTAGTTAAGGTGTCAGTATTTCAAGGATCCTGAGGCTCGAATGAGATGAGGTAACATGAAAATTTCGTGACTTATTCTGTTCATATTAATTGAAGGGCAGAGTCTGACTAGTACACTAGTAGTCACACTGAAATGAGCTTTAAATACCGCATGTATTGAAAAATAGTAATTAGGATTGAATATAAATGGTTACAATGAAAAATAAAACCATATTAGATCAGTCAGAGAAAACTCAGTAAGAAAAGTGGAAATTTGCTAGACATTTCTAATGTTTTTTTGTGAGATTGGTATTGCATTGTACAAACTAAAACCCCCTCACTTTGAATCTTTCACATTGATTGGAGACAAACACCACTTGAATAACAGATTTTAGTACACTTCCAGAAGTTTCCACAGGGTATGAATTTTGTACTACTTTAAATCTCAAATTGATGAGTACTTGAATTCACAAATAAGCCAAGCTACAAAATGTGGTGGATGGAAGACTAGATTTTGTCCTTTTCTTGCTCTCCAAGGTAAATCACTCAATGTTTTGTTCTAAAATGATGTAACAAAAATGTTAAAACAAACTTTGTGGATTATGATAAAAAACCCAAAAAGGACTTGGTGCTCTTTGAAGGATACAGTTATTAAATCTCTGAATTTGAGAAACTGTACAAGGTAAATACTTACTGATTTAGAAAAACATTTCCATTGTCCAATAACATTTACTTGATGTTATAGTTGATTTTTCCCTGAACAACTCTGTTCTTATTTCGATGTTGCTTTATGAAGTTGCTCCTGGAACTCCTTGGAGAAGAAAGCAAGGGTAATATTGCTACTGTGCTTTCACAGAAGTACCTGTTAGCTGCACTGCAGATAGAGAAAAAGACAAAAGGTAGCAGAACTACAGGCTTACTGGAGCAATACACTTAGGCTGCATTTCACATAGAAGCCTCATAATTCTTACAAAAGACAACAGGTTACTGAGCATTGCTGTGTGGACTAACATTAGCTAATAAGCTTTTCATAAAGGGTAGATGTATATATCTGTAACTTAATTTCTACATAGCACCAATATAATAACTGGTATTTTTTCTAAGTTATATCTTGATATGTACATCTACTAGTTTTATTGTAGTTTTAAAATACATTTTTTATGATTTTTAGTCTAAGTATTAAAAGCTTAAGATGACAGATTTTCCTGATAAAAGTAAAATATCACACTTGCCTAATGGGGACAGAAATATATGGGAGAGCTTCAGATGTAATCACCTTAGATTTCACAAAGATAAAAGTGATCTGTCTTCATCGAAGACCAAAATAATTAAAGGCAGAAGTGTCTCTGTCACAACAATTGGCTTTTGAATCGGTTATCAGAGAAAGGTTCCTTTAGAATACAGTTAGTAGAGCATGAAGAATATTACTTTCATAGGGAAAATTAATCAAATGTCAGGATAAACTGCATCAGGGAAGGAATATCTAAGCTGAAAATACACTTTCTTCATCATCTTTAGTAAGCTATGGAGAACAGGAGAGATGCCTGAGGACTGGAGGAAAGCAAAGGTCACTCCAGTCTTCAAAAACGGTGAGAAGGAAGAGCTGGGTAACTACAGACTGGACAGCCTCACCTGCATCCCTGGAAAAGTGATGGAACACCTTATCCTGGATGCTATCTCCAGCCATTTAAAGGACAAGAGGGTCATTGAGAGCAGTCAACATTATTTTACCAAGAGGAAGTCCTATTTGACCAACTTGATAGCCTTTTAAGAAGATGTAACCAGGTGGATAGATGGTGGTAGTGCAGTGGATGTGGTTTATCTCTATTTCAGTAAAGCATTTGACACCATCTCCCACAGCATCCTCATGGTAAAACTGAGAAAGTATGGGCTGGATGATCAGGTAGTGAAGTGAAATGTTAACTGGTTGAAGAGAAGAAGGCAAAGAGCTGTGATCAATGGGGCAGGGTCTAGTTGGAGGCCTGTATCTAGTGGAGTCTCTCAGCAGTCAGTAATGGGATCAGTACTGTTCAATATATTCATGAATGATCTTGACGAGGAAAGAGAAGACTCTGTCAGCAAGTTTGCTGATGATACTAGACTGAGAGGAGTGACTGACATACCAGAAGACTGTGCTGCCATCCAATGAGAGCTGGACAAGCTGTAGGGTTGGATGGGGAGAAATCCAATGAAATTCAACAAGGGCAAGTGTAGAGTCTTGCACCTGGAAAACAATACCGCCATGTACCAGTACAAGTTGGAGAATGAACTCTTAGACAGTAGTGTAGGGGAAAGGGATCTGGGGTTCCTTGTGGGCAGCAGCATGACCATGACCCAGCAATGTGTCCTCATGGTCAAGAAGGCCAAAGGCATACTGGGGTGTATTAGAAGAGCTGTGGGCAGAAGGTTGAGAGAGGTTCTCCTCCCCCTCTACTCTGCTCTCGTGAGACCACACCTGGAATTTTGTGTCCAGGTCTGGACCTCTCAGCTCAAGGACGGGAACTGCTGGAGAGAGTTCAGCACTGGGCAACCAAGATGATGGAGTGGATGATGAAAGCCTTTCTGATGAAAGACTGAGGGAGCTGTTGTTCTTTAGCTTGAGGAAGATGAGACTGAGGGGTTATCTCATTTAAGTTTTTAAATGATGGGTATCAGTAGGATAGAGCCAGGCTGTTTTCAATGATGTCCAATGGTAGGACAAGGGGCAATGGGTACAAGCTGGAGCATAAGAGATTCCAAAGACACATAAGAAAAATCTTTTTCACTGTGAGGGTGACAGAGCACTGGAACAGGCTGCTCAGATGGATTGTGGAGTCTCCTCTGGAGACATTCAAAACCCACCTGAGCAGATCCTCTGTGACCTGCTCTAGGAGGTGCTGCTTTTGCAGGGGGCTTGGACTAGATGATGTTTAGAGATTCCTTCTAAATCTTAAGATTCTGTGGTTCTGTGACAATCTTTCAGCATTTTCCATTTAAGAAGAAAAATGGCAATTTTAACTGTTTCAGCCGACCTGAAAATCCATTGAAAAGTATCCTGGTGGTCTCTTATCATATACTTTCAGAGAAATGATTCTCACCAATATACATCTGAGAAGGACAAATAATGTCTGCAATAGAACCTGTGCCTCATATTGGCAGCTAACCATCCATAGAGATTTTATTGTGGTATAGTTTCTTAGTATTGGTTTTTTTTTTCTTCTGTATTTTTTATTTTACAGAATAACAGAATGGTAGGGGTTAGAAGGGATCGCTAGAGATCATCTTGTCCAACCTTCCTGCTGAGGCAGATCCAACTGGATCAGGTCACACAGGAACATATACAGGAAGGTTTTGAAAACCTACAGTGAAAGATTCTGCATCTTCCCTGGGCAGCCTGTGCAAGGGCTCCCTCACCCTGACAGGAAAGTCATCCTATTGTCATCTGACCTTTGAGTATTTATAAGCATTAATAAGATCCACTCTCAGTCTTCTCCAGGCTAAGCAGCCCTGGGCCTCTCAACCTTTCCTCAAAAGAGATGTACCAGTGCCCTAATCATCTTGGCAGCTATTTGATTGTCTTTCAGAGAACATTTGGAATTTAAAATAGGCTGAGTGCTTAAATCCAGTATGGATACTAGTATGGATAGGATTTAATTTATGATTTATTATCTGTCAAAATTAAGAAGGATCTGGTTCAATTCAGTAGAAAATTGCTGCTGAATTTTAAATGGCGCTTATTGAATCAAGTCCATGAATAACACAAAACCAGAAAGCTTAGAGCATGCAGCCAAAAACCATGAGTGAACCCACTCTCTTTGTCATTTAGTCTTTTCTGGATGTCAAATATTGTGAAAAGTATGTGTATGTGATGCACAGTAGCGTACCACTCTGAGCTAATTGTAAATGCAAGGAAGACTTGCACCTTAAAGAAACCTGTGCATTATATAAGTTTGTGCATTAAATCACTGATATAGGTATTCATCTGTCCCCTTTAAAAACTCAAAACAAGTGTGATATTTATATGTTAACCATCTGAATGCCTAGTTCAGTGTGGGAATGTAACACAATGAAGGCACCATAAAGGCAATTACTATAACTTATTTCTAGCATGGAGTAACCATGCCTTTCTCAGAAAAGCTTTAGACTACAGAGAAGCCTATCCTTACATTAATATTTACTGTATAGGGCTGCTTTCCCTTGCAGAGATGGGTAATTTAACTGCTTGAATAGAAGAGCTCAAATTGTTTTGTGTATTCTGCTAGAGATTCTATCACATTTATTAGCAGAGTTTAGCCTTCAGGAGTTGCCAAAATTACAGTACTCATTGTTTGTTCCTGCTCACTGCTGTTTATAATAATAGTAAAAAATTCTGAACAGTCACAGTGAATGTAGTTATTCAGCTTACAAACTCTTTATTCAAAGTGTGTGGAATGTTTAAAATCTTACCTGTTTACATAACCAATTGTGCATGTTGAGTAAAAAGCTCTGTCTCAAATTACCCCCTTCTTGAAAATGACTGTATGGCAGAAATACGGTGACTTTCTGCCCCATTTGTGCTGCTCCAGTGAGGAAAATGTAGCAGGGAACAGTTATGATAGTATTTTTTTTTTTCTGATGTTTTCTGTCATTTGAGTTTCTACTACATAATTGCATATCTCACTTTTTGAGCGAAGTAGGTGAGGTTTAAAAGATGGAGGGAGCTTTGATGCCATTGTTGTGCACTGTTGCAGTGATGATGTGAATTGGTATTTCATCCTTGTCTTATTGCTGTCAGTTCTAGACTTTTTTATTTTCTAAAGCCAGCAACTGGCAGCAGCTGTGGTCATCCCAGAAAGTTAAGTCTTCCTATATTCTATGTGACAGGAGGGAAAAGATCATGACAGATGATAAAAGTAGGAATAAGATCTTATAGAGATGAAGAGCAGAGCTATGCAATGGCTTCTGTGTGAGGAATAGCTGCTTTAAATTAATCTTTTTAATTTGGAAATGCAAAAACTGGATGGTGGGCAAAGAGAGCAAAAACACTTAAGAAATCATGGAACCAGTACTGTGACACAGTAACTACAGGGGCTGAAATGAAGCAGCAGGTCATAGGTTTGAAACAAAATAAGGGATATTTCTTCACATACTGTGTAGTTAGTCTGTGTAACTTCTTGTGATGAGTATTTGAGGTAAATCCCCATGAAGTTTGAATTATGTAGTTTTGAAATGCAACTTAGCTTTCTTGAGAGTCAAGTAGTAGTGTCACATTTTGCAGGATCAAAAAAAAAATTATATTTAAACTTTAGCTTTTAGTGTACATTTATTCTTCAAAGTTTTCCAAGGATTCAAACCCTGTGTAGCGGTTTTGGCCTGGGCCAGGTTTTTCAGTAGCAGGGGGGCTAAAGGAGTGGCTTCTTTAAACAAAGAGAGTTGCCAGAAGCTTCCTCTGTAGCTGAAAGGTAAAGGGCCAGTAAGTTTTAAGTTGGACCCTGCACCTGACCCAGGCCTGGCCAATTAGTGGTGGAGGTAACGCCTCTGTGAATAACATATTTGAGCAGAAGAAGTTGTTGCGCAGTTGCAGAACTGCAGCAGCAACAGGGAGAGAGAATGTGAAAACATCTCCGCAGACACCAAGGTCAGTGGAGAAGGAGGGGGAGGAGGGTGCCCAGGCACTGAGAAGAAGGCTCCCCTGCGATATGTGGTGAGGACCATGGTGAAGCAGGTTGTCCCCCTGCAGTCCATGGAGGACCACCGGGAAGCAGAGATCCACTCGCAGCCCGTGGGGGAGGTGCTCACGCCGCAGCGGGTGGATGCCTGAGGGAGGCCGTGACTCCGTAAGAAGTTCATCCTGGAGCAAGTTCCTGGCAAGACCTGGGAGTCCGTGGGGGAGGTGCCCACGCCGGAGCAGGTTTGCTGTCAGGACTTGTGATCCCGTGAGGGGACCCAGGCTGGAGCAGCCTGTCCCTGAAGGACTGTCTCTCCCGGTGGATGACCCACGCTGGGCAGTGTGTGAGGAGCTGCCCCGTGGGAGGGCCCATGCCGGAGCAGTTCGTGAGGAGCTGCGGCCCATGGGAAGGACCCACGCTGGAGAAGTTCATGAGGGACTGTCTCCCGTGGGGAGGGACCCCACAGTGTAGCAGTGGGAAGTGTGAGGAGGTCTCTCCCTGAGAAGCAGCAGTGGCAAAGTCCATCTGCAATGAACTGACTGCAACCCCCATCCCCCATCCCCTGCGACACTGGTGGGGAAGGAAAGGGAGTCCCGGGAAGTGGAGGGGTGGGGGGAGGTGTTTCGAGACGGTTTTATTTCTCGTCTCCCTGCTTTTATTGTTTTTTTTTATAAATCAAACCCTTTTCTCCCTAAGTTGAATCTGTTTTGCCCGTGACGTTAATTATCAAGTGATCTCTCCGTCCTTAACTCAACTTACAAGCAGTTTGTTATATTCCTCTCTCTCTCTCTCTCTCCTGTCCAGCTTAGGAGGGGGAGTAATATTATGACTGGGTGGATATTGGCCTAAACCACCACACCCTGATAGAATGTAATTGGCAATATTTAGGACATCATACTGTAGAATGATGGTTTCAATAGTCCTTTCTAAAATCTTCATACAGATGAGGCTTTTTAACCAGTTTAATTATCCTCTTGCAACCTTTCAGTGTTGTGTACTAACTGTATTATGATCAGCTATGGATTCTCCTCACTGATCTTTTTCTTACTTTGTGTAGTTTCTAAGACAGAGACAATTCAAGTTGAGCCACAGTTACATCTGTTAGCTTCAGTGAAATACAGTATATCAGTGCATGCTGAGCCAGAGAGAGGATCTAACATCTATTAACAGTAGGAGTGAATGATCCCTAGGATGAAATAAGAATGGGAGTAACATTTCATGTGACAAGATAAAGTTATGATAACAATATTATGTTTATAGCCAATTTAAATTTCTTTAACAATGATATCAAAATTCATGAGACATGACACAACGGAGGGAGTGCTAGTGATTGCAGTAAATAATTGTTTTATGAGCCATTGCATTATAATAACCCTAATAATAAATTCTGTTTCTCCCTTGTTAAGGTCACTTTGCACCTATCTGGTGCACATTTTGTGACTAAATTTTCTTCTACTCTAACTCATAACTATAATCTCAGTGTAAACAGAGAAAAAAAATCCTATTACCTGTACTTCCTAAGCTCTTTTGAATCAATTATTTCATGCAGTCCTTCATATTACTTCATTGCATAATATCACGGTGTATCATATTTGAAATATTTTTTTAAAGATCACAGCCCTGTTTTTGGAAAATAATATTTTTAGATAATAATTTTGCTTTACAGGTGTAGGGTCCAATTCCTTCAATATCTTCACACTTTCAAATATGATTGAGCAGGATTTGCAGGTGATATTGGTAGGGCAAGAGATTTGTTAGGAGGCTCACCCCTGTGGTATGACTACTTTTGGTGGATTTCAATAGCAAAGATGTCTTGGCAGTGAAGACTTAGTATCATTTTGCATCCAGTCACCTTTCTACAATTTTACACCTCTCTTTTTTAGTTATGGGCATCATGCAAATAAGATTTGGTATTTTCTAATTAAATAACCTTCTTGCCATATCTAGCAGTGTCATTTACATTTAAATTCTGAATAACCATTGCTAGTGGGTAATGGTGTGTACGTGTGTATATTTCGATATTAAAAGAATTATACATTTGAAAACGTAAGTCTGTATTGTTATGGCTTTGTCACTTAAGGATATTACCCAGATAGAGACCTTGTCTATCTGCTGAGCTCAAATAAACCAGATGAATCTGGTATGAGCTGGACAAGGTAGAAATTGATTACTTTATGGGTATGCTGCTAGGCAGCTGTAGCTTGAATTAACATTTTTGATGGGAGACAGAAGCTATATGACTAGTAAAGAGCTGTATGTAAAGTGTTTGGTGGTTTCTACCATAAATTAGTACAGAGATTGGCAAATAGATGAAACTTTAGCCCTTTGGAGGCTAAGGTTTTAAGTGTAGTTTTTGGGGGAGCATGGAGAATTCCAGTTCTTCTTCCAAACACTTGGTTGATAAATTGATTTAGAAACTTCATTATCCTGTTGCCCTGTGAGATATCTTACCTCATTCAGTGTGCAAAATTTTTCTCATATTGTGTATTAATATAAATGAACAATGTGCCAAGAGAATATTTCATTTCCTAATTTGGGGCAAAGGAAGTTAAACTTTTGTAGGAAGTAAGACTGGGTGTAGAACTCAAATCCTGGAAGTTCATTTTCTGTTGTTTTTATACAATAATGTACTAATTCAATATATATATATGTTTAAATTACAGTGATACTAAAAGGTTCCTACATTTTTCTTGAGTGAGTCTTTTAATAAGCACTCAGGAAAATGCTACTCCAATAAGTAGAAAGCATGTATTTAGAGCTATCTCTGTAAGCATGAAAATTTAAACCAGTTGAATGCGAGTGGTTTATCAGAAGGTTCCTTGGAAATGGGAAGTTCAATAGGTCCTGGGAACTGAAATGTGAGCTTCAGAATTTAAGCGTGTGTGGGGAACTTAACATCATAGCTTTCAGCACAATACATAAATATTTTTAGGTAAATATGTGAGGCAAAATTAGTCTGGGAATTTTTCTTCCATTGAAAATGTTGAGATATTTCTCTTTTCTTTTACTATTTTAGTTGACATTTTCTTATCCACATAATTTTTTTTCTTGCCAAATTCTCACCTGAGACTTTAGCCACAGATTCTTTTACTATTTGAGTTATTAAAATCAACTTATGATTGATGATCCCTTTTTTTCTGATGGAACTGGGTAAATAGGTTAGGCTACTGCAGTGCACATGTTCCATCTGTGAGTACTGTATGCTCTGTACAGGAGTTACCTTTTACTGTCAAGGGAACTGGCTTTGTAGCATCATTGAAGCGAACAAGAAATAGAAAGTAAACGGTTATGCCTATACAAAAACTAAGGGATACAAATGGATGGGGGGAGGGGGTGGTGGGAAGATCAGAAAAAGAGAGGTAATACAGGTAGAGAGGTGGGGAAAAAAGAACTAGAAATAGCGACTGAAAATTCAGGAGTGGTAGCATTGGGAAGATGAAAAGTGAAAATGCTTAGAAGAAAAAAAATATTAAAGGAAAGATGGTGTGAAAGGGAAATAAATAGGACTATTAACAGATTCTTTCTTTTTTAAGAATTCCACAAAAACAGAGAATAATACTTTTGTAAAGCTGTTTATTTACTAAGGTTAGCTCAGTTTTCAGCACAGTGAAATATAGGGCTCCTAGTTTCTTATGAAAGTTTGAAAGCAAGTAGCTCACATAAGAATATGTTAATTCAACTGAATATTGCACTGCCTGGTTAATGTAGAAAAGCAGAAGGGCTACATTGTAGTAGGTCAGTAAAGCCAGGTACAGTTCAGACACTTGATAACAAGTGATATCTTTGTTCAAATTGTCTCTGTCCGAATCTGTGGATGATGCTAGTTTAAATAAGAGTGTGAGACTGAATTGAGACTTCATGAAATAAGTGTGAGACTGAACTGAGACTTCATGAAACAAAACCTTTACAAAGATAGGAACTAAAATTGCTCTGCTGTGCGCTTTGATGCAAGCAGGAAGTTTTTCTTCCCTGGTGGTTGTCACTGTGCTGCTTAGGCTTTATTTTATAAGCTGATATTGTCCTAATTTAAACTTTGACTTCCTATTACAAAGTATAAATCAGAAGATTAAAAACCTCCTGCTATAGATTTTTTAATAGAAAGTGACAGTTAATTTGTCAGAGTTGAGCTGAAAGGATGCTTAAACCTAGTAAAGAGTGCCAGCATCAGCAGCTCTTGAGTAGTTGGAAGTGAAAATGTTGGAAATGTGAATAATTAACAGATAAGCTTGAATTCTTCAGATATTTTGCAATTACTTTCATTTCGAGAAGTTTTCTTCCCCATTAAATTTGAGAGTTCTGTTGTTGTAGTCAATCTGGTTTTACTTAGTGAAAAATAGTGGATGTAAGCAACTTTCTTTATAAAACAAGATCTTCAGCATTTTTTTAATTAAAATGTATAGTTTTGCAGATAAACTATTTTTTTACTAAAAAAAAGGTAGTTCTATTTTTTTAATAGTCACAGAGGTGTTTCTCTCCCAAGATACATCAATGTTTAAAAATAAATATATTAATTTGTATTCATTGGGTTCCGTAAGGCCAAATGATCTGCAGTTTTTAGATAAGAAATAAATGACCAATTGTAGCCTTGTGTACAGGATGTTCTATTCCAGGGTGCAGCTTTTCATAACAAGAATGAGCTGTTAAAAATCCGAATTACTCCATGAGCTTGTACAAAACAGCATTTAGAAAGCTTTCATCACAATAATGGCACAGAAAATACTGCTGCTTTTTATATTTATACTATCTTTGTTACCAGCTATGCAACAACTTCATAAGCTGGAGTATGGTTCAGACATATTCTGGAATCAAAACAGCCAGTTTCTACTGGAAGGACATAAATACGCAAAACTCCTATTTTCAAAAATTCTTTTATATATTTCAACCTGTAAAAGATTTTGCTAACTGGTGATTTCAGTTAAGAAATTTGTTTAGAGTATCCTGTTGGTAAAATCCAGGCATTTTTTTCTTATTATTTGAAGAAAGTAGATACTTTTGATAGGGAATATGAGTAAATTAAACTTTCATTCTACTCCTCTGACTTCCAATATCAAGTAAATTTTTAACAATAGGTGCAAAACTGAAGATAAATAAATAACCATATTTCTCCTCTTTCTGAGGGTGATGATGTTTTATTCTGATATGGAGTGACATTTGACTAATCTGTATGTTCTTACAGCCTCAATTTAAAAAAAAATAGTTGTTTAGCAAATTAATAGTAAGAAAATTTCTGTTAGAGTTCCAATCAACTTGAAGATGATCAACATCCTGAACAGACTCTCTGTCAACAATGATATTGTGCCCTCTATAGTCGTAGAATAATTTAAACTGCAAGGGAAGCTGGAGGTCAGCTATTCTAACCTTCCTCTCCTATTAGGTCTAACCAGATTAAGTTGGTCAGAACCTTGTTTTGAACATTGCTAAGGACAGAGAATATTGAAACAGCTGAATCTCTTTGTTACAGAATGTATTTTTACAAAAGTAATATTACCTGCACACTGAAAAAAAAAAAAAGTAAAAAAAAAAAAGCCTCAAAAAACCCCAGAAATTTTGTGAACATGTTAGGAGCAGAGTGGTCACATTTTTTCTAAAGCTGGGTTAATATTGTCAAGCTTATGATAGGTAGTTTCCCCAAACGTTTATAGACAAATCCCCATTTCCTGCTGCATGTAATTTTTTATTACTGTTTTTTTACGTCAAAATCGAATCACCAGAGGAAAATTCCTACGTTGTACTATTAAGGGCAGGAAATCTTGTTGAAACAATTCTAATACCATTTTTCTCCCAAAGAAAATAAAAAAACAATCTAAAAAATCTTGATCTTGTGATAGCAATGTCTTTCCCTCTGGCATGACTGATGTGGTTAGGGAAGCTGACCTAACAAGGTATTCTAGTGAAGTATTATGAAATCTACAATAATGGCAGTCTGTAATTATCGTGAGGCATAGAGTCAGGGGAAAAAAATATAAACTCAACCAGTGCAAAATAATCCCACCTAAATACATATTAATATGTCAAAGCAGCAGAGTTCCAAACTGTGATAGTGCATTATTTTGCTGCTGAGGTATTGTGAAGCCCATTTTTAGGAAGTGAAGTTGTTGAAGGGATTCCTTCTGTTCTAATGCTGCTTATATACTGCCATAATGAAAGAAAAAAGTATAGGACCAATATGCTTTCTGACTTCATTAAGTAGACAAGTGTTCTTGTTCTTTTCTTTAAATGTCAGATTCAGTACTCATTATTTTAAGAACTTTAGTTAGAAAGTAGTTGGTCAGGCATTACTTTCACCAGGCGTTTTGGTCCGTGTGCCTTAGCGTCTCAAATGCTAATTCCATCTATATTTTATTATCATTCTTATTAATCCAAGAAGTAGAATTGTGTCACTTTTCTCTTATTTTTGCCATCAGTGAAAAGGTTACTGACAAAGTATGACTCTTGCTTCCTGCATTTTCTGACTTTCTGTATGCATTGACAACATTGCTTAGAGCTAACTTTCTTGATAAGAAAGACGACTTTCTTATTGGAGTAAAATGTCCAGTGCAACCAATTAAAATCCCTTTACCTTCCTTTGAACTAAAAAAGAAATATCATGTCTATTATTTGGAATTTGTTAGAGACTATTTAAATAAGAGCTGGGTTTGTTCAATATATTCATTAGTGACCATGATGAGGGAACAGAGAGCACTGTCTGCAAGTTTGCTGATGATGCTAAACTGAGGCGAGTGGCTGACACATCAGGAGGCTGTGCTGCCGTTCAATGAGACCTCGACAGGCTGGAGGGTTGGGCAGGGAAAAATCTAATGAAATTCAACAAGGGCAAGTGTACAATCTTGCACCTAGGAAAGAGTACCCCCATGTACCAGTACAGGTTGGAGAATGAACTCTTAGACAGTAGTGTAGGGGAAAGGGACTTGGAGGACCTAGTGCACAGCAGGATGGCTGTGAGCCAATGGCATCCTGGAGTGTATTAGAAGGAGGGTGGGCAGTGGGTCGAGGTTCTCCTCCCCCTCTACTCTCCCCTTGTGAGACCACATCTGGAATCTTGTGTCCAGTTCTGGGCCCTTCAGCTCAAGAAGGACAGGGAGCTGCTGGAGAGAGTTGAGAATAGGGCCACAAAGGTGATGGAGTATAGCATCTCCCTCATGATGAAAGGCTGAGGGAGCTCTTCAGCTTGGAGAAGAGGAGACTGAGGGGTGATCTCATTTAAGCTCACAAATACCTAGAGGGCAGGTGTCATTAGGATGGAGCCAAGCTGTTTTCAATGATGTCCAATGACAGGAAAAGAGGGAGATGGATAGAAGGTAGAACATAAGAGTTTCCAAAGAAAAGGAAAAACTTTTTTGATGTGAGAGTGATGGAGCACTGGAACAGGCTGTCCAGTCATGGATTATGGATTCTACTTCTCTGGAGATATTCAAAACCCAACTGGATGAGTTACTGTGTGACCTACTCTAGGTGGCCTTGCACTGGCAGGGGGCATTGAACTAGATGATCTTTCAAGATCCCTTCCAATTCTTAAGATTCTGTGATTCTGTGATACTTTTCCCTATCCTTTGATCTCTTTGCTAGACAAATTTACAGCAAGATGTTTGCTGTTCATTTTAACTTTCAGGAATTTATCTGGAGTGCTGAATTTATGACATCAGTATATTTAAATGTGTCTATAAATAAGGGACAGATGGAATTTTACATGTGACAGAACTGCAGGGTTTAATATAAAGGATGTTTTTATCCATATGATAACATCTGGCTTTGACAGTCTCCTTGCTACAGTGTTACTCAATGGACTAACTTCTCTTAAAATTATTTTTATTTTAGTTAGTTGTAGAAATCTTTCACTGAATGATCAGCTTCTTATCCTGTTTGATAGTCTAAATAATAAGAAATTTACCACTGTACTTTTTTGTTTTATTGCTATATGTGCTACAATTAACAAGAATCTGCTAATCCAGTTCTGTTCTCTTAAATCCACCTTAGTTTTTGTATTGAAGTGATGTGCAGACATGTATGATGTAATGCATGTGTTAGCTGCTTGGAAAGTACATAGTACTGTAAAAAATAACAAGGTGTAAAAATGAGTAATGACATTGGCACCTTGCTGCTACTTAAGATACCAGATTCTATCTATTTTCATCGATGTTGAAATGGAAGGAGAGTGAAAGGCAATATAGTTCCATGTTTGATTTTCATGGGAAGCTAAGCAGATTCAGAGCATGTGCTGGGGAACATATGTTGCATGAAGAAAGAGAAAATAGAGTTAGAACAGACAGGATTAAAAATGGCTTGGACCTTTTTATGTTTTCTTTGCTGTGTTTGATTTTTTTAATTCAGTAAGGGTGCACAAAAATTCCTGCATCATCCATTCCAAAGTCATCATTGTGTTATGGAAGAGAATATGTCTCACTACAGAGTGCTTTGTTAGCATTGATTGCTGAATATAGGGGATCTGCTTTGGATGCCTTTGCCTTGGGGTTGTCAAAGAGGAAAGAATGTTATTTTTGCAGTATTATTTGTTCTAGGCCCCTTTCTGTGCAAGGGGTGTTACACCAAGTCATACTCTAATACAGAATGGTATTTCAGCATTGGACAAGAGTGCTTTAAAATCTTCGTTTGTGAAAAGCACAGTTTTCCCCTTCAACAGCACAGTTATTTGGAGTGAAACAAACCAGTTCTGTCTGAAATGTAACCTGCTGCATAAAGCAAAAATGCATGGCAAGGACACAGAAGACAGTGGAAAATTCCTCCTCAAAATAAAAAAATATCAGCAAAATGCTGATCTGTTTTCCTTTCACACTATCTGGGAATGTTGTGCAAAGCATCATACTTGCTTTTTATTTCTCAATCAAAGCACTAAGTGTACAGATGCAAAAAAAAAAAAAAAATTGAAAAAAATGCCATAAACTTTAAAGAGTAAGTTCTGGTTTACATCTAATCAGATTGAAGTCCACAACTACGTCATTAGCTGCTCAGAAATTTTGAGACAGGTAACATGGCAAAATAATTTGTTAGCATGAATCTTATGAAGCAGAGGATATATCAGCTTATTCCAGATGACCCCAAGGTGGTTGGATAATGCTTACTAAACCACATTGATTTACTTCAGAACAGTCAGAGCGAAAAGCATTTATTTGTGTTGGCATTTTTAGAAATAGATCTGAAAATACTAGACTGACTATTTTTTAGTATCAGGCACTTCCATTTGTCCTCAAGAGAGAAGATTATTACTTTTTTTCCTTTTGGGGAAAATGGCACTCAGAGTGTGTAGGAACTTGCTGAACAAATACTCTAAACTTTTAATGTAGAAGGAACATGCAAATACTGCATACTTACAAGTANGACTAAACAGCCCCAGTTCCTGCAGCCTTTCCTTGTATGAAAGATGTTCCAGTCCCCTGATCATCTTGGTGGCCCTGTGCTGGACTCTCTCCAGAAGGTCTCTGTCCCTCTGGAGCTGAGGAGCCCAGAACTGGACACAGGACTCCAGATGAGGCCTCACAAGGGCTGAGTAGAGGGGGAGGAGAACCTCCCTTTAAAAGGTGTAAATTTAAAAAGTGTATGTCAAGCAGCAATACTTTTTTCTCTAGTGTCCAGTGATAGAACTAGGGATAACAGACAAAAGCTTGAAGAGAAAAATTTCCACTCAAACATATGGGAAAACTTCTTCACTCTAAGTGTGAAAGAGCACTCCCTCGCACACATTGCTCAGGGACATTGTGGAGTCTGGAGGTTTTCAAAACCCACCTGGATGCATTCCTGTGTGACCTGATCTCGGTAAACCTGCTTTAGGATGGGGGTTGGACTGGATATTCTTTATAGGTCCCTTCAAACCCCTACCATTCTATGATTCTGTCCTGTGTGCTTTGTGCTAGCCTTTTGTTTAAATTTAGGAAACCAATACAGAAACCACATTCTTGACATCACTGTCAAATTGTCTGTCAACAAACCACAGAAGTCTGTATGTGTTAATGGCCCATAATAACATGTGCTCCTGTAGGAAATGTAAGGATTTTCTTCAACTTTTTTTTCAGGTATACTGAAAGAGAAAATAGATTGAAGACAGCCTGAAATACAAGCCAGTGTGAATGTTTCTTCTGTCTCTCTCTTTTAATGTTAAATTCTTCTGTTAGGAGACTGATATATGGATCATCTCTCTGTATCTCTCCAACCACCCATCCTGTCTCCCATTGAAGTATACATTAAGCTCATCTATTGTGAAAAAAAATCTTCAGAACTATCTCCAAAATAGACTTCTAGGTGTAATGGATAGAATTAAAATTAGGAGTGACATACTTTTTAAAAAATCCTTGATAAAAATAGTTAATCCTGCTGAAAGGTATAAATACCTTATCTGAAGCAAAGATAACTTTGAACCATAAATAATGTAATACTTATTAATCAGTTTTATTGCAACATTTTTTATCTATGAAATAAGTTATCTTGGAAAGCCTTTTCAAGTAAATTGAAAGAAAAATATATTTTACTCAAATAGAATTTTAGAAGTGAAATCTTAGTTTGAAATCTGGGAAAGCTTATAATGATGTACTCTCTTACCTTCTCTCTGTAACATCTGAAAAGAAGTTTTACTGAGTCCTGTAGAAAAGTCCTGTAGAAAATACAAGTTTAGATGCAAGTTTCTTTCTTGTCAAAATAGTGCTGATGGACAACATTTAATCTGAAAATCATGGAAGATTTACTGGGGAAAAACTCAGTTTTGAGCAGAGCACCATTGAAGCTTCTTCTTCCTCCTTGTAGTAGGTAGGTATCATCTTCCTCAATCATGGTGCAGGGAATTGATATTCTGGTATTTGAATTGGCTCATCTATTGTGTGTGCAAGTCAATGCAGTGTTTTGGTTTCTTCCTTGACAAGTCAATATGGTTAAACAAAGATAAAGATTTATAACTAACTATAAAATTTTAATACAGATCCCCCTATCTTGTTAAAAATATACTCCTTTCCCTCTAGGAAAAAAAACAAAACAAAACAAAACCAAACATAAATCTAAGGATGTTTTACCAGGGTGTGATTGTTATGCTACTGTCTTTGGCTAAGTTCATTTAAAATTTCAAATCATTCACAGGAGCTAAACACACTTCTGTGAACATTCTTAGAATGAGAAGGTGAGGAAAAATAAAAGGGAGACATCCCACCACAGCCTTCAAACCTGTAAAACCCCCAAACCAACCACCATGAGAGGGAACGAACATTCTGTGATAAAGTTTGCCACTTTTAAACTTGAAATCTATGATATTTATGATTTACTGTGTTTTTTCTTGTGTAATACTTTACATTTCTAGAGCAATAATGTAAAAATGCTAACACGTCACCAGTGTCAATGCTTCAGAACATATGGTAACTTTGCACAACTTCTTTACTTCATTTCATAGCATTAAACATGATTTAAAATGCTAGTGTTTTAAAGCATTTTTTTGCCATAAAATTATAGTATCTTACATCAGTTGCAATTTTGGAACAGACTTGGAATAATAAACTGCAGAATTATGTTCAGGATAAACACAGTGAACTGAAATCTGGATACATTTGAGGAAAGTAAATGGTACCATTCTCAACTGCATTTTCCTGACACTGTAATCCATGCATTTCAGAATATGCAGAGCATAAATTTAACTTTTGAAGAAAGAAGACTTCTTACATTGACACTGAGAAATAATTTTGATGTTAAATAACTTCCTACAATTTTCCACATTTGGCTAATTTGAGGGGAATGAAGTATAAGAGTGGTTGTGTACTACTGTCTGGTGGAATGATTTTAAGAGTTTCTGAAATGTGTCTATAATATGTAGTAAATCTAAAGTCTTGATTTTGAGATTGAGGCCAAGTAAGATTCTTTAGGTTTTGAACTTCAAAATAATCCAAGCTGGTTTTCCTGATCTCTCTCTATTACTTGAGCTCTCCCCTGTGGATTCCATTTTGCCAGATCATTGTGTTACTATGCTTTTTCTAATTTTACATCTAAACCATTCTCTTTTTTCTTTCTTGCTAGTCTCTTGATACATTTTAATATTTTTTTAAAACTTTGTCACATTTTTATTAGCATGAGTTGACTCCAATTTTCCTAGCTGCTTCTCAGTTCTCTGTCTCTTTACTTTCATTACATATCCATCTTACTAATTAAGTCTATCACATGATGAGAAACAACTTTCTGTGTAACAAGCTATATTAATGCCAGTGCTTTGTTCTTTAATTTTTAAAGCATTCTCATTTGTTGAGGTACTGTATACAAGACCAAAACTTGAATAAAAGCATATGTTAAATAATTTTTTCAATTAATCCCTAGTGTATTACCATGGCTAGAAAAATAGCAATTGTTATTCCAGATTTTCCGAACTTTTCAGATTAGTTGTCTTGTAGTTTGATCAATTGTGGATCTTATTGTGTTTCAACATATTCTATAGATTCACTGGATTCCTGAATAGGGGCTCTGGACAATAATCCCAAATACATAACAGAACACTAGTATCACTGCCAGTGCACAGTAGTAATGGAAGTGCTTGTATTACTATCTGCTTGTGTTTTGTGGTACATGTACAAACCACCTCATTGTTATGAGAAAGGTAGCAGGCAACTGCTTCTCTTAAGAGAGATAAAAGGTACTTTAGAATTACAAGCCTTTGAGGCAGTTATTTTCAGAAGATAGCAATATTTTCTTTTCTCTGTCCTCTGTGGTGTCCAATTAGCTTTGTGTTTTGTGACCAAAAGTAGTTTGTTGAAGGCTATTAAAAACCCAGGTAGAGATATAGATAAAATAACAGAGTACCAAATTCATTCTGACCCAAATACTTTGCTCTCTATAAGGTACATAATTTAGAGCTCATAGACACATGTATATCTGGAGAGCAGTTCAATCTGAAACTGTTAATTTGAAGTACTAGAATGGACAGCAAAAGCTTGAAACTTTCTAACTTGTCAAAATAAACTTAATAAAAATAGAAAATGCAATGAGAGCACTTCTTCCTCTCTGCAAAGATCTACAATATTGCTGAAATGTTGTCAGAGAAAAGGCTACAGTCACATCCTTAAGAGAAAAAAAAAAGTCTATTAATGAATAGACTCAAATTCCTTCCTTGGTTTGCTGTTAAGCAAAATGGTAGTTACCTGTAAAAAGCCCTAGACAATTATAGAGCTTGGCAGAAGTGATGATGTGGCCTGGCTTCCTTGATCATTATTTCCTTCAAATGTCTCTGTAAACAGTTTTAGGACTTGGATTAAGTGAGTAAATATTACTAACATGAAATCTTCCTTTTCTCACTGTAGTCTCTCAGAACAGCACTGTTCTCCATGGAAAATTCACAGGTATTTTTATAACAACCCCAAAAGTGAAGTGGTTGTTTGGTTGTGTTTTTCTTTCCCTGAATGTATTTCAATGGAAGATTACTGTCTCTTGTCAGTTTGCAGTGAGTTCTGAAATGACCTGCTAAGCAAATAGGTAACTGATTCTGAAGCAGAATACTTGGGAATCTGTTTTGATATTCTATCTGCCACCTGTGTTAGTTGTGCTATGGCCAACGGTATTCTTAGCAGTATTAAACACATTATATAAAATGATTTTCAATAAATAAGGCAATGATAATAATGTATCTTGTACATTTCCTTTGAGAAAGTACCTTCTTGATAGTATTTATCTGTGGAAGATTTACTTCAAAGTGTGAGTCCAGCAATGTCTTCCTCAGATGTTCTGCTGTGTACTTACAATGGCAATGGTATATCATCACAGTTTTCGATACTCCTAGCTGATAGTTTTGCTGATGGTTTTGGCACCATTGCTATATAGAAAACATCTTCATGAGACCTTAAGAAGTAGAAAATCAAACTAATGTTCTAGGACTTTCCAAGCCTCTCACTGACGATGTTTTAGCTTCTTATTCTGGCATAACCTATTACCACCATCATTTGAGATTCTTAGACAAAATAATGTTATATGATCGCTTTAATACATTGAACCTGTATGTAGGCTGACAGTGAAGGGGTAGGCAGTATACTTGTTAGGGTTTTAATGGTGTTCCAAACTGTAATTTCTTTCTAGTTGTGCATTGTAGAGAAAATTAAAGCACAGGTGTCATTCTTTTATAATGCACTACACTAGTTTCACTTAGTGCCTTATGAGAGAAGCTGTATAATGATTATTACACTGTTAGAGAAACTTACTCCACTACTGTTCATATTTTTTTTTAATATGCTTACTGGTACACTACATCTCATTTGGGCAAGAGAGGCAGCAATGAACAGATTGGAGAAAAAAGAAAGAAGTCAGCGCTTTCTTCATCTCATGTGCATTCATTATAAAATCCATACAAATGTAAGTGCTGGTACTTGAAAAGCTGTGAAACAAGTATGAAGCAATCCGAGGAGTACAGTCATTCTGCTGAATTTTGTTTCTTTGTATTTTAATGACAATTTTGTCCATCACAAAATAGATACCTGGAATAGCCACTGTTACAGAAATAATTTCACCTGGAGGAAGGATAGAGTTTAAAATATCTACAATACAGAGTTCACAACACAGCAAATTCTCACTCTCCTATAAAATTCCAGATAACTTTAGTATGTGTAATAAGCAGAATTTATCTAGGGACAATGAAAAGCAAATATTAACCTTGACAAATGAGATGTCAAGAAGATGAGACTTAACACAGAATTGAAACAGTAAAATACTACTTTTCTTTCATGATATTTCTGTCCTAAAGAGAGAAAGGATACATTATAAAGTTTTGAGCTTTTGTCAGCTCCATAATCTTCTAAGTGAATAGAAATATTTTTAGTCTCAAGGAAAGTTTCTCAACCTAATGTGGTTCATTTCTACCACTTATACATTTCTAGCATATAATTTACTTGGATTTTATTTCTACTTAGATATTATCAATGGTTCTGAGAGATATCTCATTTACCTGATTTATGAGTTAGCCTAATGTTTAGTCTAAGTGACTCTGAACAAACTTTTTTGAATGATTGTGAAATAGCACTACTGATTTACAAAGACACAGAACTGACATAAAATATTCATCTTTTTCTCTTGTTATTGTCCTTATCTCTTGATATATCACAAAATGTGCATTCTTAGGTTTATCTGCTAGTAAAAAAAGTTATGCTATCTGTTATACTCAAAATTGAAAGCAATAAAATCCTGTGTCAAACAACTTCATAGAGAAGAGGCCTTTGTTGGTAACAAAATGCCAGTGAATATTTGCCTCCATTTGTAGTCAGGTCAGATGGCTGTATAATTTTGATAGAGTTATTTTTATTCAAAAATAAGGGGTTTTTCACAGTTTATGCCAAGGACTTTATGGATAATTAATTGTAATGGATACTGTAAAGTTGAAAGCACTTTATTTCTTCTGTCATGTGCATTTGGAATTATACTGAAATTCTCTTTTTATATGTTATGTAAGGAATTAGATGATGGCTAGCTTGTGTATAAATAAGATAAACCACTACACTCAATGTAATAAGAGATTTTCCACTATAAAATCATTACTATTTAATTGCAGATAGACTACAAAACATGCTTAATCCAAACACTTAATGACATAATTGTTTCAATGAAGCATGTATATTTGCTATAGCCAATAGCAAAAATAGGTTAAGTTGGAATTTAGACTAAAATTTTCTAAACAAAAGTTTTGAGACACAATCTTTTTTGTAAGGGTTATATTTTTTTTCAAGTAGACAACAGAGAATCTATTAAATTTGATTTGAGGATGTTACATAATTTCATCTCTGACCTTGTTTATCATTCTGCTGTCTTTGGTTCCTGCAATATTGAAGTGATTAATTGCTTTTCTTCCTTTCTATGTTGTAACCATGGCATGAGTTAAGCTACTTTTAGCCAGAAACAAATACTAGTCCTTCACATATTTACTTCTACATTTCAGTTTTGATTTTTAATCTAAATCCATTTCTTAGTGAACTAAATTCTAAGAAGTTTAGAGTATGTTTCACGGTTTCAGAAATGCCACAACAAAAAGTTCTTCATTATTTCAAAGTTTCATGCAACAGAAAGGTAGTGCTGCCACACTGATTTCTGATCTGATTACTGCTGTCATACTGGGTGTTTTTTTGTTGGTTTTTTTTGGTTTTTTTGTTTTTTTTTTTTTTTGGAGAGACCACATATGCTACTAAATCATCTGTCATTTCTTTCTTATTTACATGGGGTTAGGATTTACAGTGACTTTTACCATTTTTCCTGTGAATTTTTTTTTTTTTTGTGATTCTGATGCTGTAAGAGCAGCATCACATACCTGTTATTACCACACAGGATAGACTGTAGGGTATCTTGCACTTTACTGTCGCTGTAATAGACTTCCAGCAGACTTTTGGAGGAACAACTCTTTGTCCAACTCTCTCTGTGGTTTGCGCTGGGAACACTGTCTTCTGAGTACCACTATGTGTTTTCATTGCTTTTGGACAGAACTCCAGTAAGCCGTGTTTTCAAAAGGGATTAAGACATTGGAATTACACAATTTACAGGTGATAAATAATGCTGGCCTGAGGAACATATGCTTCTCAGTATTTAATGTAATATGTAGTTTGAGTAAATTAACACATCTTGTGGTCAGTCCTCTTTTCTTATCTGCCATGAGCAAAAGGCAACTAATGCATGGACAGTAAGTACTTGATGTTCTAGTGATACTCAAGACAACACATCCTTTAAATATTCCTGTTAAAACATCCAATTTGATACTAAAATAATTAATTTGGGATGAATGTAGCCATAACATAAAACATGAGATTGCAGAAGCTTTAATAGATTATTTAAACTGAGTAGGTGTTTCAGTGATTAAAACAAGAACCTTAAAATCAATATTTCATAAATATTCTACATTTTCTCTGGGAGAACGTAAATCTAATATTGAAGCAATTTAGAGTCAGCTTTCAAGTCATTAACTATTAGATGTACTCATCTACAATATCTATATACTGGAATGCATACATCTCATCTCAGTACCAGATATTAGGAACAGGGAAAAGCAGTATATGATTCAGCAAGGAACCAGTTTATTAAGACAAAGTTTTGTAACTTTTCTAACAGTGTCCTGGTGATAGTTGAGTAGTATGTTCAGTAGGAAGACTAATGAAAGGTTGAGCTTTTAAAAGAGTTTCTTCCTTTCTTACTGCCGGAAGTGAAAAACAATCCAAACAGCTGGGGTTTTGCAGATAGAATAGATAAAATGCAAACAGCTGCAGTGATGGGCTAATTATCTTTAGTTACTGATTTGACAGGTGATTTCTTGAACCATAGAGACAGGAAGAGCAGCTAGAAAGAAGTCTTTCTTTAGACAGATGTCCAGTGTCCATGTAGCTGTTCCAAACTGCTAATTAATCTACTGATTAGCATGTCAGACTGATCAAGACATTTTAAGGTAAAACTGTGATTAGTCTGTGAGAAGAATTTGAGCTGTGTTTAACTTAGTAAACACAGTTCAGACTAATAAAAATATCTCGTTAAACTCCTTCAGTTGTTTTCAGCTCATCATTCCAACAGCAGCCAGTCTGAACTTTTATAGCCTTTATTTGCATCCTTCTATTTGTTCCTTCTAGATTTTATTGAATAAAAAAAATCATTCATAGTGCATTGCATGAGCTCTGGAGTTGAAGTGTAAAACAGAAAACTATCTTTCTGCCCCACTTTCCCCTCTCCCTATTCCTTCAATTTCTAAAGGAAAAGACCACATTGCCGATTGATAATGGAGTAAAGGGCACAAGTTGGAAAGCTCTAAGTACATTCATTTACATGCATTACTTCGTTGTATTTGGAAAGCATCCCTTCATGTCATGAAGTGGTGGAAAGTTAGTGATTATAGCAGGTGTTCCAGTCTATGTCAGTTAGCTTTGCATACTTGGTGTCTGTGGAAAGTAATCACTTTGATCTTGGCTGAGGCAAGACAATTTGTTGACTGGCAAGCAGAAGACCACTGCTGCAGGTGTGCATCAGAGATTTTACCATACATACCTAGGTCCTTTCTCAGGAGTTATACCACTTGGTCTCTATTCTGTGAGCAAGAAAGATTGAACGTTTTGCAGGGAAATTCTGCCTTTGAGATATTGGCTTGAGTTCAAGCTGAGCAGTCCTTTTGAGAGGTAGAAATGACTTTGGGAAGCTGAATGAAGGGAGTTCATGCCAGTCCCTGTGGAGGTGAGGATACTGAAGCAGCTATGATGTGGAACCTCTCCACTAGTTAATTCTTGTTTCATTGTCACAAGATGCCCAATATCCACAAGCTCTCTGGGAAGACTTCCTTTAAGTGGAGAGGTTATCTGTAGAGGCAGTTGCTCTATAGAGGTGACCTGGTATCTCATTGATTTAAGTGGAATTCTTATTCTACTTGGATTTTACAGAGTAAGGACTATAGCTCATTCTGGTATAGCAAATTCTGCCTTCTCTTTTTGCAGATTCTTCTTTCCTATTGGTATGGCTCTGTGGAGGAAAATGCCACAAAGATATCATATTTAACTTTTCATGTGGCTTTCTGCCAAAGGAATTTGGTAGTTTTCTTGAAGAGCACATGAATTAGTAACATTTTAAATAGACTATTTTCTTCTCCAACATATTTGTGCTCTTACTGCCTTACAAACAACAAACGACGAAAAGACAAAAATGAGAAAATCAATATACAGTGACAAATAGAAGAGACTTACAACTGTTTTAGAAGTTTTGGGAAGATGATTTTTTAGTTGTATTTCAATTTGGCTGGTAGTAATGAATGATCTCTGTGTTAGGACATTAATTAATTAATTAATGCAAGCTAGGTCAGAAAGGAAGCATAGATTAACTACTAGATGCATGCAGATGGCTGAAGTGATATCTTTATACAAGGCAAATGGAACAGATGTAAGTAGTGATGCTGAAGACTTCTACAATATGTGCTGTGTTTTTAATAGATTGTTCTATGAACACTTTTATTGTCTCACAGAACATTCTTTGACAGTCACAGGCCTGTGACCTCTTTGTAATAATAAAAATTGCTTACCGACGAATGTAATAGAATTAATGCATTTTTAATTTGTTGTTGTTGTTATTGTGTGTCAGTGCAGTTTTTCAACTGGAAGGAGCCTGGTGAACTGAGCACTGTGTGACTAATGAGCTGTCTGTGGAACATCTGCAGTCTGAATACCTGCATCTCCACTGAAAATAGCCTGAGAAACTTGTGCCTTAATGAAACTTCAGACCACCGACCTAGAAAAGGTTATCCTGTCATTTCTGCTAAATTAGTTGATGGCTTACTTTTTTAGAATACCTCTCTTTTGTGCTTGGATAATCCTGATCTGTCATATTCTATTCAGCTGCATTGTTTCTAATTTTTCCTTAATATAAATTCAAGTCAAACAGACACCTCTTAGAGATGCTACTTGATTAATTCTTTGTTCTTTCAAGTTCTTTTTATTGCTGAATGCTTTCTTGTCCACAGGATCTTTGAAGTGACATTAAAATAATAATTCCCAGTCCTTAGTTAGTTATCAGTCTTTAAAATGGTAATAATAAAAATAATAATAACAGATATTGTTCCTGAAGTCAAAGACTATCTTGTTCCTAGAAACTGAGCATTACTTGGATAATCCTGTACAAGAGTGCTGTGTGTCAAAATTTTCAAGTGCTGAACCCATTATGTAATGAATAAACTGAGTAGGATTTAACCCTAGTGGACAGCCATAATGTTTGAGACTTCCATTGTATTCCAGAAAAAAAGTGTTTCCACAGTGCACATGCTAATCTCAGGATACTCTTTTCTCTACTTTGCCTGAGCCTGTTTGTATAACCTCATGTAAATAATTTGATCTCTTGACACCTTCCACTGTGTTATACATACTTTACTGCTCAACAGGAGCTCTGGAGCATAATGATGTCAAAGAGAACTAGTTACTCAATTACTACAGTAATAGAAGCTGTATATGTAACTAAGATAGACTACTTCTTTAAATTCCAAGAATTATTTTCAATAGTCTTTCATATATTAGCTTCTCAGACTAAGCATATGATAGATCACTTCATACTTCTATTGCTGGAATAACTATTTCACTTTGAAGTGCTTGTAACCCAGAACAGCAGCTGTATGACAGTTTCAGGATGTAGTGCCTCAAGATTTCATTTTAGTGCAAATGTCTTTGTGGCATTCCATTAATATTTGTTTGTGATAGATTAATCAACACAACAAAACTTGAAACAACCACTGAGTAAATGTGATCTATGGACACAATGAAGGATAGATTCAATCTGCCCAAAAGCTAAGGAAATACTAGGTATATATACTAACAACATTTATTGTTGTATTCCAATGAGGAAAATGTAAGAAAAAAAGTGTTATTCCCATGTACCTTGTTAGTTAGCTTGTATTATTAGTTCTTGTAAGCATTGCTGAAATTTATTGCCAAAAGTTATGATTTACTTATTTTAAAGGTAAAGAACAAGTTGCTTCAAGTCGATTACAATCATTATAAAATGTCATTACCTAGTAAAATTATTTATGTTTTTATCAGTGCTAAGTGCTTTCTTTTGTTTAAATATTGAAAATCAGAAATAAGCTCTCAAATATTTTACTAGCATGTTGTACATTTTTAACAACATAGTGCAGATTTTTTTTCTGAAGAATGCACCTTGTTGAGTGATTTATAAGACTCACATCAATAAACTCAGAAAATGCATTATGTGCTGCTACTTCCTTTTGAGAGGCAAATAACACTTTATGTTACCAAATAGTCATAAAGTTTGCAATCATAAACATATCTTGTGTTACTAGCTAATCAGAATCATTGTTCCATGGATAATATTTTCATATAATATTTTAGTAAATTGCATGTTTTATTGCTTTTGTAACACACTAACCATCTATTCCTCTATGATTCGCAAATGGAGTACATACATAAGTCCCTTAAAAACATGTAAATCTTTGAAGCGAGAAGGTGTTGCCCTCTTCCACTGAGTAAATTAATTTAAAAGCTCTATTTCATTGTTAATGAGCTGACTAAAAAAAGAAAACTCTTAAACTAGGCAAAACATTTGATGTTCAAGGTCAAAATTAGTACTCAAAGCTGTTGAGTAAAAGCAAAGTTTTAAGACTTGCATTAACACTTATGCTATTGCCAGCTTCCATATAGTTGCTTTTGCAATCTGGTCCTGTGGTATACACTGGCTTTGTTTTTCAATTTTTCCTAGCAAGCTTAATGCATACAGCAGACAGTCAAGTGAAGGACAGAGTGGAGGAAAGTATATTGCAATAATTTAGCTAATTTTCTTTCTTATAAAAGAAAGTCAGAACATCCTAATTGGAAATATATAACTAGATACTGAACAACAAAATACACTGTAAAACACAGATGCTGTCCTCCAATCCGTTTTCTTTCTTCCATCATCTCTTCTATCTTGCTTCTCACATTTATCGTGCCAGGGATAGAGGTGGAAAGAAAGGTGAAGTACAAACCGTTGTGTGCTTTACTGATTGTCCTGTATTCTTTAAAAGCTCTTGAATTATATAAACTGGTGAGAAGAAGCTAACTTGACAAGAAACTTGCCCGTTTGGTTTTTTTTTTTCAGATGCTTGTAGGAAGAATTTATACTGAGGCTGCGCTGCAACTGACCTGAGCATATGACATGTCTGCCTCCCCAAGTAAGAAGGGATTGTCCAGCAAATTCTTAATAACTTCTTTGCATGGAGTTTTATAGCTGATGTTTTTCATCAAGGATTAACATTTTGAACACCTCAATGTGAGATTTAGTATTACTGTCNACTGGGTGGTTTGGTTATTGTTCAGTTAGGGCTAAACCACCACACTGTCTTGAATGAATGCTTCTGTTGAACCTATTACTTATCTTAAAATCTTCCTTCCCTGTTGCCAGTGGGAAAATGTGCTACGTTGCTGAGAAGAGAACCTGCAGAGATCCATGAAACATATTCTGAGTGCTTGAGGTGAAGGAAATCAGTTGGAAGACACTCATTATGGCATGGGTAACTATTACTCTCTTAAGATGGGACCATAGTTGCTAGCTGGACTCTGCTGCAGAGCCTAGACTTTTTTGTGGCCCTACTGGATCCGATTCAGGATAAATAAGATAGTCTTTGCTTCAGCATATTTGGAGTTATAATTGCTTCCTATCTATCAACTGGCTTCACCAACCACTCAATTGTCTTTCTATAAGTAAAATAAAATTTTGGTAATAGATTCTATGGATCATTGTGTAGGACCTGTACACATGGTTGGAGTTGTGTGAAATCAGGCAATTGTTTGAGGGTTTGCTGTCTGGTTTGTGCTTGACCTCGCATTGTGTGTGATACAAGTTGCATTGTTTTTTCAATGGCCATAGAAACAAATCCAATGGTCCTTGGGAACATCAGGGAATGCAAAAGACTGATAAGAGAGAAAATGGATCTCTTTGGACTGGAGTTCATAAACTTAGGCTTTATTAGTTGGGAATGGTGCACCCTCAGCAAGTTTGTAGATGTCACCAAGGTAAGTGGTGCAGTTGATTCACTAGAAGGAAGAGATGTCATCCAGAAGGACTTTGATAGGCTAGAGGGCTGTGCACATGTGAACCTTGTGAAGTTCATCGAGGCCAAGTGCCAGGTCCTGCACCTGAGTCAGGGCAGTCCATCATTCTTTGGTGAGGGAATTGGAGGCCTATCAGAAGGAAGAGAGGTAGAAGGGATAGTAAGTAGGAACTAAAAGGGACTTAGTAATCATGACACATGATCCTATCCTCTGACAAAATGAACTGGCGGCTTTACCCAGGTGAATGAGTCACCTTGCTTAACATGGAAAATAAATAGCCACTGCTAAATGGCTTCTTACCAGGCTTTTAAAGTGTTTAAAAAAAATATTGGTGCTTGTGTGTTTATTCTGAAAGTTATTTAATAATGATTCTAAACTATTGGTGTAATTGTGCCCATATTAAAAAGAAGTAATATTATTGAGATTTCATAGGAAAATCAGCTTTGTTAAGGCTCTGCAAATAATTTCTCCGAATAATTTGTCTCACTTGAATTGTACAGCCGCACACTGATATGCAATGTGTATTCTCATTATTGAAGACTGTTAGTACAAATATTTAAATATCTAATAATGAAAGTCTTGATATTTATTAGAATGTAGGGTTGGGGGAGTTTAATATGCTTTTAATATAACTTGACAACACATAACAGAAGTTCATTGATTCCTTAATTGGAATGCTTTAAAGCAAAATTACAGAGATGCAACTTGGATTTGTACTTTTCTTTCACATTCTTCTGAATTTGAATTGAACTGTGCTGTGGTTAATGTTTTCTCAAGTATTTGGAACAAAAAACCAGATATTGTTTCTTAATATATGTAATTTCACTTAGGAATTATTTTGGTATGAAATCATAATGTCTTTAGAAACCGTTTTAAATGTAGGTGGATAGGTGAACAAGGAGACTTAGATCTGCAAAAATTCATAGCAGAGTCATAGAAGCTGAAGTTTAGAATAAAATCTGTCTGCTTACTCTTCTATTTTTCTGCTCTCAGAGGGGATAATGGACTGATAAAGAGTCTCTAAGGAAACCAAGGACTGATTTTCATGGTATTTCCACAAACTATATGAAGCAGGACTAGTAAGGCTAAAAGTTAAATTCAAGACCACAAACGGTCTTTTTTACTGTAGTCAATACCTGTTGAGTAACTTACAAATTTGATGTTTTTGTCAAAATATGAATGAATTTTCTTTGGAGAAAGGAACAACTCATAATTTGATTAACCAAATTTACTGAAATAATTTGTTTTAAAATACTGCTTTGGGACTATATTTATTATGAATTTTGTATAGACTCCAGAACTAGAGGCTTTTTGATTCTCTCTAAATATCAATATTTAATCATTTTTGAATTAGGTGATTCAAGGCTTACCAGTGGTAAAGTCAGGACAATCTGTTCTTCAAGATCACAGAAAGGAGTTAAGTAAAAGCTTGAGCAGACTGAGGTTTTGGTGGTCTTGAGAGAGGCTCTGTGAGGAGTGAGTGGTATTTGAAACAGAGAGTTTAAAGGGGTTTGAGATGTGAATACTTGAGCTGTGAGCTTTGCATGTTAAGACAACTGTGGAGTTTTTTATGGAGGCAGAAGTCAGGAGTGCTCAATGGAGTTTTGAGTGAATTCATGTCCACCACTGAGACACAGGACATATCTTCCCCACTTGCCCTGCCCGTGCTAACTGCTGCACCATGTCCTGGCTACCACACTCCTGGTTGCCATGCTCCCTGATGAACATTTAAATCCCCTGTAGTTGCTGCGACCCCACCTCTCAGTAGGACCAACTCTTTGCAAGACCTGATGGCACCTGGTGGGTCTCTTCTCTACTCCTCCACTCCTTGTGTTCCAGGAACTCCCAGATTACCAGGAAACCCCAATTATCTTATGAACCTTTACGGTTTAATGACTAGTGATTGCTCATATAGGCTAGTCCCAATCTGGACCAGATAAAACCATATCAAGGTATTCATGCTATTTTATTCCATTTAACTTTAAAGATGAATTTCTCTTAGCCTGCTGCTCTTTGGAAGGGTATATATTGACAAATGACACTCTTTTAATGTTTTCTGACAATAACAGTGTTTTTTTGCCAATTTCTACTGCCAGTAATAATGACTGACTGTTAAAGCAAACAACTAATGAATGTCTCCAAATGACCTTTCAACAACTGCTGTCAACATTAACTACTCTACAGAATTTTCACCTTCTCACAGAACTGCCAGTGTTTAATTTGGAGTGTATAATGGTAACTGATGTAACTGACAACTGTATAGACGGTAATTTGAATGACGTTGCAACAGCTGGTCTAATTCTGCAACTTGTAACAAACACTTGAGATTATATTAACAGGTGACTTCTGAGGCAGCAGAAGTGCTTGCCTGTATGCAAGTTTTCCATATACAAGACAAATAAATTTTAGTTATTTTTCAAACTTCGTGTTAGTACAAATGGTCCTGCAAGGCCTGGTGGCAACATTAGTTTCAAAGGGAGACAAAGAACTTGTGTGAGCTTCATACTGGATTTAATCAGTCTACATCTTGAATATATCATTCATTTTAAGATGCGTTAGGACTCTTTCCAGCATATGTTAAGATGAAAAAAGATAAGTCACAGTCAGTGCTGTTTCATTACATGCATAGGAGAGAAAAAGACATTTTTTTGCTATGTTCTAAATATCTAAATGACCCTGCAAAATCAAATGAACTTTAGAGACTAGTGAATCACATAAAGATCCTGCAAACAGCCACAAGCATATAATTTCCCAGAAAACACAAAGAAAAATAAGTAAAAAGGACTGATGTTGGAAACTGGGACTTGAAATTTCAGATGAATGACAGATTTCCTGTAGAGCTAGTGTGGTGGTTTAGCCCTGGCTGGCTGCCAGATGCCCACCAAGTCATTCCATCACTCCTCCTCCTAAACTGGACAGGGAAGAGAGAAATATAATGAGAGGTTTGTGAGTCAAGATAAAGACAGGGAGATCATTTAACAGTTACCATCGTGGGCAAAACAGACTCAACCTGGGGAGAAATAGTTTGATTTATTAGTGAATACTCAGAACAGAGAAGGGAAATGAGAAATAAAACTGAATCTTAAAACACATCCCCCCACTCCTCCCAGGACTCTCCTTCCTTCGCCCACAATGGCAAAGGGGATAGGGACGGGGGTTAGAGTCAGCTCATTACAGATGGACTTTGCCACTGCTTCTTTTCAGGGGGAGGCATCCTCACACTTCCCACTGCTACACTGTGGGATCCCTCCCATAGGAGATAGTCCTTCACAAACTTCTTGAAGGTGAGTCCTTCCCATGGGCTACAATTCCTCATGAACTGCTCCAGCATGGGGCCTCCCAATGGGGCAGTTTCTTACACCCTGCCCCAATGTGGGTCAATCCATGGGAAGAACAGTCTTTCAGGAAGAGACTCCCAGGTCCTGCCAGGAACTTGCTTCAGTGTGGACTTGCCACAGAGTCACAGCCTTCTTTGGGCATCCATCCGCTCTGGCATAGGGGTCCTCCATTGGCTGCAGGTGGATCTCTATGGGCTGCAGAAGGATAGCTGCCTGACCATGGTCCTCACTGCAGATCACAGAGGAGTCTTCTTCCAGTGCCTTAGCATCTGCTCCCTCTTCCTCTTCTTTGACCCTGATGTCTGTGGAGGTATTTTCCCACTCTCACTCCTTGTTGTTGCTGCAGTTTAGCAACTGCAGAGCAACTTTGCCCCTTTTTAAGCATATTATTCACAGAGGCATTACCACAATTGCTAATTGGCTCAGCCTTGGTCAGTGGCAGGTCCATCTTAGAACTGACCGGCACTGGTCTTGTTAGTTAAGGGGAAGCTTCTGGAAGCTCTTTGTTTAAACAAGCCACCCTGTAGCCCCCCCCACTACCAAAACCTGGCCCTGGCAAAACCACTACAGCCAGTTAATCCTCACAATTCATTGTAACATAAGTACCACTTTATCTCCTTAGTTTTCTGTCCAGTGTGCAGTGAGACTTAACTTTATTCCCAGGCATCTCCATATATCTTACAAGTCAAAATGAAAATCTGACACAAACATTTGATGGTAAACTATAAGCTTCCTCAGATTTTAAGGGAAACAAACATCTCATCCTATTTTTCTGAGATCCTACTCTCTTGAGTCTGAGGGTCTGAGGCAGAAACCTACTCTTCTTAATACTCCACATATGTAATTAAACTTAATATATGAGGAAAAAAATGTGATCAGATAAATAAAACAATGAACTAGTGAAATATTAGAAAGAGAATTATTGGAAAATAGGGCACTTTGCAAGAAAATATGTCATTGGGAATTTGAAAATATATTTCACTGCTGAAGTATAAATATTTGGATATAGATAAACCTCATTAACTTGTTTTACTTAAGTATTTTAATTATAAACACAGCTCTTCATAAGTATTTTTTAAATATAGGTTCTTTTTACATGAAATATTAAGTAATGATGTATAACTCTTCTTTAAATAATAGATTGCTTCATTTGAAATGTATCCTTTACTATTTATATAAAACTTTTGTTAGTTTCAGCAGACAGTGTCACAGCTCTCACTAATATGCTTCATTAGCAATACTTCAATACTATTTAAAATCAAAAGTTGAGGTAAAAAGAAATCACAGTAAGTGTGTATGTGAATTTCATTGCTACATGAAAATATTTGTCTTCCTGCCTCAAAAAGCAATGATGACTTGCTGCTTGTTTCAAGATGTTGGTTTGGAGAATTACAGCTATGAATGGCAACAAAATCAGCCACCTAGAGGATATCTGCACAAGTTACTATGCAGAATTCAAACATGGCCATTATGAAGTGATTCGTGTTACCCTGAAAAAAAAAAATGTGGAAAATACAACATTTTGATCCATTCACAGAACATTTGAAAGCTGGCTGCATTGCTTCAAGCAGGATGAACTCACATTCCTTCTGGTATGAATACAGTTGAAGTAAAAGCATCATTTTGTAATGTATGGTAAATGTGCAACACAGCAGGCAAAGAGTGATAACTTCTTTCAAGAGAAAACTTAGACACAAGAAAATAGCAGGGTTCTGGCCACGATTGACATATCATACGAACAAACTAGTGAAGAAAAACACTTATAAGGTGTGATCATTTGAAGGAAGTAGTTGAAAGAAGTCCTAAATAAAGCACTGAAACATTTTAGGAAGTTTTTGAAATTTTGTTACAGTATTTAAGCAGTTTTGTAACTGATCTCCTCACATTGTTAAAAAAGCTATTAGCATATCAAAAGTTAACCATGTAGAAAAGTACTTTCAGAAGAGAAATAAAAGTGATCTATGTTAAGAAACTGTTGCCACGTAACGCATTTTGATATTCAATTTTAGGGTAAAACCATTCTGAAGTAATCGGGGGGAAAAAAATCGCTATGTGATTTTGTGCTGACAGTGATTTAATTATAGTGTATATTACAGCTTTTATACATTTTCATTCATTAATTCTGTTAATAATATATAGTGCATCACTCATCATTATTCATTTGCTATTATTCCCTTTGGTAATTTTGTACATTAAATATAAGAACTTTTTTGGTTTTTCTGCCTGTTAAAAATAACACTGAATTCTGTATTGGCTTAAAGACCGGTATTTTACTCAAATGTGACTTACTTACTAGCAATAAGGAAGTTACAGAACCAGGAAGAGTATCTTCCTTAATATTAGGTTACAAGTCATCAGTATCATTCAAAGAGGAAGATAAAGAAGAGATGTTTTGTCTGAACGTCAATTCTTCCCAGTTCATTTTTCTTTTCTGTGATGTGAGGGAGAATGGCCTATTAGTCCCTTACTACAGTTCATAGCAAAGCTTTCCCTCTTGTGATTTGTTGAGTTCCAGGAGTGGAGGATGCAACTATGTGACGCAATCTACTTTCCATCTCATTCTTACTTCTATTACAAAGACATGGTACATTTCACTTGGAAAAATACTGCCTATGTCAGATCTTTACTTAAGGCTAATCTGTGAAACACGAAGGACAACCTGAAATTCAGTGCAATGAAATTAAGACAAATCCTCCTATACCAAGGAAGATACCTAATGGGTTATCACTAGCACAAGCAAACATGTAATTTGAAAGCTTTACTACATCTGTAACTTCAGTTCAATAGCATGGAAACACATCTGGAAAGGTCTATAAGCTTGAATTCACTTTTACATGACTATACAGAACAACTGTGGTATGGGCGCTGAGAATTTGAGTAGAAATTGAAAAAGCCTTTTATATGTTTGCAAATTGTAGCATGGGCTGCTCTGAACATCGAATCTTGAGAAGCATTTTTCTCACAAAGCCAAGAAATCATTTTTGTTAGGGGGAGGAAAATATAACAGTGCCAATAGATGGAGAAGGTTGGATCTACAGTAACAGAACCAGAATTCAGGGATCACCAATTTCCTAACTTCCTGCCTATGTGTTTGGTGTAGGTTAGCATCCCAGCTTTTTATGTTGTTGGTTTCATAAGCTGTCTGAATGACACTTAAAATCCACAGCATGATTCTTCACTAATTCATGAACATGTAGTAGGTCTAAATTGTTATCTTATGTAGAGAGCAATATAGTATGATCGAATCCTTAAAGTATTGCTTGGTTTGTGAAAACTGTTCAAAAGCTTTTGCTGTAGTAATAAAAGGTAGTTGTTTGGCATAGAAATCTCATTCCCAATCACAAAATTTAATATTTTAAACAATTAAACCCCAGTTTTCTAAAATGGTCACTTTTAGGTTTACTTGTGACCTTACAAATAATGGTCCTGAAATGAGGTCCTTGGAGCTTTCTGCAACCACAGTAGGCTGTGCCTCTGATTCTCTCCTTGAGCTGGGACTACTCTCAGGGTAAGAGACCTTGACAACTTCTAACATTATTCTAACAGTGGCATGCTGATGAAGGGTTGATTATTGTCTGCTGACAAATTCCCATCATGGAAAACAGTGAGTAATTCACTACAGTTGGATTTCGGACAGCTCCAGATTCAGAGTTAAGATTTAAATATTTGGGCTGTAAAGATTTATTTGATTTTACAATTGGCCAAAAGGAGCGAAATCTAGGTTAACCTCTATACTTGTGTGTGATTGAAAAGCTGCACGCAAAACTTAATACCACATTACTGTCTTGATTTTAACAAATATCTTTTAATCACTCTGATAATTGATTGTTAAGTACTGTTAAAAGTTTCCCCTTACCCTCTGCATTAATTCTATTGGACATAAACCCTGTTGACCAAGTCTGAGACTAGATTTGTATCCAGCCACACCTAGACTTCTCTCTGAGAAGGAGTGTAGAAAGCATGGAGGACCATTTTGAATCTTGTGACTCAACAGGAACCTTTAATATTTTTTTGTTTCCAATCTCTATGCAAGTTACTTTATAACTAAATAATAAATCCCAACATGATTTCTGCTTGTGTATTTCTCCCCTCTAGTAAGTAGTAGAAAGAACCCTGTCTTTGAATTCTAAGTCACATTTCACAAAATCACATGAAAATTGCTTTTACTTATACCTTTGTCTGTATTTTATTTAAGTGATCTAACACCTAAATTACTCATCTACAACATTGAACTAATATTAATTAAAGAACTGCCTCCTCCATTTTCCCCCCAGTCCCTGAACAGGAAACTGAAAGACTTTGATGTGATTTCTCTCAGTAACATAAAAGGAAAAAATCCTGAATAAAATGGCTTTTAGTGTTGTGGTATACAAGAAAGCATACTGGAAATTACTTATTCTCTGCAGATTATGTTATAATGAGACAGATATAAGCTTTGACCTTTGATGCATTCATTTGCATAATACAGCATAGAGTACCATTCCAGTGTGTAGTTTTCATCATCAACATGTGGTTCTACTGGTACTATTATGTGTTCACTAAAAATATTTTATTGTGTGAGTTTTAATTGCAAACATATTCATGATGACTAAAGTAATGCTGAGTACAATCTATCCCTTAATAGCTATTGGCTTTTGACACTTGAAAAACTATTAAGAGTACACCTAGACTTCTCGAGCACTAGATGTTGATCATAAAAAGTCCATAGAAACATTATGTTTAACTGTCACACAATTGCTTTTTTTTGTTGTTAAAATGCACCAAAATGAGTTAATTGCTAAAACTAATGTCTGCAAAACCCATTAAAAACTTGAGTATTACCTGTTTTACTGACTATGAAAATATTAATGCAGAGTCATAGTTTTCTAAAGATCAGGAAATTAGTTACTCTCAAAAATATATCTTTAAATAATACCTTTTTATACCTGAGTTTTTAAGTGACTAGTTCCTCAAGTGCTTAAATGGAGGAATTCCTGCGGACTAAAGGTTAATATTAATTTTAAATTTAAAACTCTGTTTCTTCTTCAAACCCAGAAGAGAAGCACAGTTATATTGGCAGGGTCTAATGTACTTGTTATCTGCATAAATGACCTCAACAGAGGTGATGTACACAATGAAGTTTTTATTCAGTATGAGAAGTTAGAATGAAAACAGTTAAGAAATGCTGTTTATTAGTAAGATATTTTAAATATACATAGTAAAATGATGTGCTAGACTGTTTTTTTTGACAAATTACAATGGACAGATGGATTTCATTATCTGTTGTACAGAAATACAAGATTTGCAACACTGTGTTTTGTATTGATGCTTATTCATCTGTGAAAGAGTAATTTTCAGGCTGTTTGTCAAAAAAACATTCTAAATCTTCTTTTGCATCTGCAGAACATCTGCTTAAACTAGGATTGTTGATGTCAGTATTTTACTGCAAGAAAGCTATGGGCTGCCTTAATGTCTTCCCAAAGCCAAAGAAATGAGTATTAAAAAAGGATTTCAGGGCTGAGATCCAGGGTTTACTGTCTAGATGCATTCGTCATTTTGCAGTATAAAATTTTACTCCATACCCATTCTACTCCTGATAACATATTGTCTCAAAAATTAGCACAGATAAGAAAGCAATTTCTCTTTGCAACAGTTTACAAATGCTGGGAAAAAAATACATTGAGTTTAAATATTTCTGTAATCAATATGTTTGACGGCAAGAACAATTACAAACAATAAAATAACATGTCATAAACATCTTAATAGGGTGAATGTCTCAATTACTCTAAAGAGTGGGGCAGATGATTTCACATCTAGAAGATGCAAAATTTTTGAAGATATAAATATAATGACTATAATGAGAGGAAATTAATTATAGGTATTGGTTGCAGTTGTGAAACTGTTCTGATTAAATGATGAATTTTCTGATGGGCTTCTCAGCATTCACTTTGTTACCCCTTCCAAAGCAGATAGACCTAGATCAGGTCATACAGTAATGTGTGTGGTTTTTTAAGACCTCCAGAGAAGGAGGTTCCACAACCTCCCTGGGCAGCCTGTTCCAAGGCTATGTCACCCTTACAGTAAAAAAATTTTTTCTCATGTTTAAGAGGAACTTTTTGTGTTCCATCTTTTGTCCATTACCCTTTGTCCTGCCACTTGAGACAACAGAAAAAAAATGTTGCCCAATCCTCTTGATATGTACCTTTTAAATACTTGCAAATATTAATGAAATCCCCCATCAGTCTCCTGTAGGCTGAACAGTCCCAGTTCCTACAACCTTTCCTCATAAGAAAGATGCTTTAGTCCCCTGATCATCTTGGTAGCCCTGCACTGGACTCTCTCTAGAAATTCCCTGTCCCTCTTGAGCTGAGGAGCCTAGAACTGGACACAGGACTCCAGATGAGGCCTCACTAGGGCAGAGTAGAGGAGGAGGAGAACCTGCTGGACAAACTCTTCTTGATGCATCCCAGGATGCCATTGGCCTTCTTGGCCATGAGAGCACATTGCTGGCTCATGTTTAGTTTATTATCAACCAGGACTTCCGTGTCATTCTTCAGCAAGTCAACCCTCAGTCTGTGCTGGTGCATGGGATTGTTACTTCCCAGATGCAGGACTCTGCATTTGTCCTTGTTGAACCTCATGAGATTCCTCTCTGCCCAACTCTCAAACTAGTTGAGATCTCACTGGAGAAGGTTATGGAACAGATTATCCTGAGCACCATCCTAAGACAGGTACAGGATAAGCAAGGGCTCAGGCCAAGTCAGAATGGTTTATGAAAGGAAGGTCCTGTTTGAACAATCTGATCTCCTTCTATGACAAAATGACCTGCCTAGTGGATGAGGGAAAAGCTGTGTATGTTGCTTTCCAGGACTTTAGTAAGGTCTTCAACACCATGTCCCATAGCATCCTACTCAAGAAATTGGCTACCCATGGCTTGGAGTGGCCTACTCTGAGATGAGTGGAAAACTGTGTGGCTGGCCAGGCCCAGAGAGTGGTGGGGAATAGATCTAAATCCAGTTGGCAGCCAGTCAGCAGTGATGTTTCCTAGGGCTCAGTATTGGGGCCTCTTCTGTTTAATATCTTTATCAATGATCCAGATGAGGGAATTTAGTGCACCCTCAGTAAAGTTGTGATGAAGCTGGATGAGAATGTAGATGCACTTGAGGACAGGAAGGCTCTTCAGAGAGACTTGGCCAGGCTGAAGTGATGGGCTGAGGCCAATTGTATGAGGTTTAACAAGTTCCTGGTCCTGTGGGCTACTGCAACCCAATGCAACACTGCAGGCTGGTGGCAGAGTGGCTGGAAAGCTGTCAAGCAGAAAACACCTAGGGATGTTGATCAACAGCATCTGGATATGAGCCAGCAGTATGCCCAGGTGGCCAAGAAGGCCAACGGCACCCTGACTTGTATCGGAAATAGTGTGATCAGCAGGATCAAGGAAGTGAATAAGGCCACATGTCAAATATTGTGTTAGATTAGGGTTATCAGTAAATATGCTACCTAACACTTTACTAAAAAGTTTTTTAAAGTCCTCCAAAATATAGGTATTTCTTGAATCATCCTGGAACAGCCACAGTCTGAGGACAAGCCTGTAAAGTGCATGTCACTGAAGTGTTTCCTAAACCCTTTAGCTGCCCATTCTTTAGACAAAACAGAAATTTACAGCTTGATAGTACAACACATTATCCTAGATTTTAACATAACTGTATATAAACGTCAGAGAGCAGCATGACATTATCCCTCTGCACTTGTAGCTCTCCTCTCCAGCAATCCTGTGGATTTGACTCATACCAGCATATTTGTGACTTGATTTCTGTGTGGCATGATTAGCAGTAGTATTTTGATGTTAATCTGTGCAGTCTGTAGAAGTTACAACAGTACTTTGTAATAGTTTCCAAATAATCATGAACAAATAGGCCTGAGGAGCAGAGCACAGACGCTACTGCCACTAATAGTTGTTACATTCATGTTTCTTTCTAGGCGCACATTACTCATTTCTACATTGTTGCAATAAGGGTAATAGTCTTTACACAGATCTCTAAAGCATTTTGATCAGTTTTCTGATCAAAGAAGAAGTGCTACATAGACATATAACTGTATTTCTACAAAGGTTGACTTTTATAGCCTAAAACCAACATCTCTTTCTCAAGAGAGTCTGAATATGAATTTGATTTAATGTTACTTCTGTCAGGGTCCCAGTCTACAGCTTGGCAGTGCACTCTGTACAAGGATATCAGGTTTCAATGCCAGTAGCTAAAAGGATGAACTGTTTTCGTTTGTCATTTAAAGAATAGTAATAAAAACCCCAACAACAACAACAACAAAAAAAAACAAAAAACAAACCCACAAAACTCTTGCAGAATTGCAGCCTTTTGTAAAATGAAAATTTAACTTATGCTCTGATCAGAGGCAATGTCAAGTATTTTATTTTTTCTGTTGGCTGTATGAAAGTTTCTTAGACAGCTATTTCTATGTATGGATTACAGCACAAGGAGATTAAATTTGTAGTTGCCATATGTAATTTAATATTGCTTTAAGTGTTGTGATCCTCAGAAAAATATGTTGCAGAACTCATCATAAGCTGAACATTAGAGAGACTTCCTAAATGAAGGTAGTAGTTACCCAGCAATTTCTTTCTGTGTTAATTGGAATAAACAGCTCATCAAGCCAACCTGAAATTTTAAGGTAATGACATTGCTCCTTATGGATGTTTTCTCAGCATGATGTGTAATAGCCTTGTGGTTATTAGTACAGCAAATAACTGAGTTTTCTTGATACTTATTCCAGCTATTTTCTCTGCTGGAATTTTACAGATAGATATTAATGCCAAGAGCTATACCACCATGAGACTACCCTTGACAAATTAGCCTGCTGAGTCTGCATATAAAAGGAAGACCATCAAGAGATATCATTTTGGTTCTGTAATCTTAAATGTAGTATTATTTGCATCAGATTGCTTTGGAATATAAGGATCTTAAAACAGTGTTGGTTGAAGTGAAAATTATTAACTTTTTTTTTAAAAATGATGCAATTATTTTTATATCTCACAGTTTCATTGCTTTAATTCAGTTGTGAATATCATAGTTTTTGTGACAGAGATTTTTTTTTTTTCTTAAGGCAACATAAGACATGCTTTGCCAAAACAAGTTTTGTTTGTTGTGGAGAAGATAGCATTGCGAGATTGCTTCTCTTTTGGACAAATGAGGACATTAGCTATTGTTCACAGAATCACAGAATCTTAAAGGTTGGAAGGGATCATCTAGTTCACCCTCTCTGAGCAGGACCACCTAGAGTAGCTTTCTTTCATGTATGTAGTTATAACTTAAATATTGTATGATTTGACTTTTGATAGGTCACATGCCAAGTACATGCAAGTGGTCAAGAAGGTGCAAAAATAATTGAAGACCTTAATGAGGTGATATGAGATACTTAATGAAATATTTATTTTTAAGATTATGAGATGCTGATTACTTTTAAGAAGAGGAATACTGCACTAGTCAAATGAAAAGATCCTTAAAAACCTACAAATTTCTAGCACAGTATTTGAGTAGGTAGGGCCTTTCCTGGGACTTCCAACAGGAAAATGGTTTTAAAATGATCATTAATTCTCTTTTCAGATCTACCTGATCTTAAACTACATAGAAGCAAGTATCTTTTTTTTCTCATTTTCTCTTCCTGGTTCTTAATATTGATCTGAAAATTGGTATGACTCAAGTTATTGCTTCCATTTAAATAACATTAACATATTTTCTAAACATTTGAATATAAATATATATATATTTGATTTGATTTATTGATTCTTTATCTGTGACCATAGAAGTTCAAAGACTGTGAACCTGTGACAAAACTAAGTTCTGCTTTTGGAATTCAGTTTCATCAAGTGGATTTGAAAAAAGTAAGACATCTTTGTTGAGATGGCATTTTTGAAGATTTTGGTGATTTTATAGCAGTTGATACAAATAACTACTTTTAAAAAAACACTATCATTTTACACCTTAAATCAATCTATGTATGAGCCAATGGAGAAATATGTCATTGAGCTGGATGTATCTGTAAATATTTTCTTGCTATGGCATCTTTTAGCTTAAAAAATGTTATTTCAATTTTTCACTAATTTTCATTTTTCTTTTAGAAAGCTTTGTTCTATAATTTTTCTGTTTATTAAAATAGAACTAAATTATCCATGATAACTTATGAAACTTGGAACAACAATATTTCTGTTAAGTTTAAAGTATTAGTAAACCTGTATTAGGTTTATCCTGTAGGAACTGAATTATGCTTATGGTAACTTTGTGGCATTTATCCTGTGTTTTCAATACATTAGTTGGAAATATTAGTTCTGCACTTACCAGTATTCTAGTGTCCTCCCCAACAAGCTCTCTTTGTATGCATAGCAGTGATTTTCTGTTGACTGAGTTGCTTCAAAAAGATTAGATGCAGACTCCCAAAGCCCAAAAGTAATGTATATATAAGAAGCCAGAACAAATAATAGCATGACCTTAAGACATTTTTAAAGTGTTAAACCTATTTTTCTACATGTAACTGCTTTGTAGAACTGTCCACAACACACTTCAGTGGCCAAAAATGTACAGGAAAAAAATTACTTGAAACCACTATCCTGACTAGTTCTACAACACATTCATTAGATTTATTTTTGCATGAAAAACACTGAATGAAATTAATTAAAAGATCATTTTCAGAAAACAGTGTGTTAGATTCTGAAAGCAGTTCACGAGTCTTCTCTTGAAATTAAAAAAAAATTACGGCAACATATATTATGTAAAACAAAAGCTCTGAGATAGAGGAGGAGCATTGAAGATACCACTTTTTGTATCCTCTTTAATTACATTTTTCAAAGAAGCTGTATGGCTTGCATTTCTCTCCCTCTAACCTTTCTGTAGTTCATTTAGGCAAGGTATTTGAGCAAACAAGTAACTGGGTGATTAACTGCAACTAGGAAATGATTAAGGGCCTTACTAAATCTGAATCTTTGCTTTGGTTGAGTGACATGTGGATCTGAATTAATAACTGTTTAGTAAAAGCTGGGTTCAAGAAAAAACAATCAACTTCTACCCATCTAGTCCATGTTTTTTTCATATTTAAAGAGGAAAAAGGATTTCTTGCAATTAGAACCTCTCTTTCCAGTGATAAATGGACAAAGTTATACAAACAAATAGTTAGTTATAGTTTTGTGTAGCTGCAAAATTTAAAAATGTTTTAAAATGGACACATTTCACTGTACTTACACAATTTTATTTTTTTTTTTTTACAATATACTGTACATTAAAAGTTTGTGCAGGGAAACATGATTAATTGGGGAATGTCTAGAAAAAAAAGTCCTCAGTTCCAGAAAGTGGTTTTTTTTTTAATAGCTAGAATCAGAAGACAGTCAACATTTTACCATTGCTGTCCTGCAGTAGAATACTGTGATCTTAATTGCATAACAGTGAATTGAATGCAGAATTGTTATAAATTAGTTGATCTTCACAGTGACCAATTCTTTTTATGAATATCACTAAAAGTTTATTGTTGGTGGTTATAGTTTATCATTAATGATCATGACATTTTATCTGTCTATAGAGAAATACCTACAGTTATTTACATGGCTGCATTAGTTTATTCTGCATCTGTGATCAGGTGAAATAAAATTTGAAAATAGCCCTTAAACTTACATAGAGGAAAAAATATACACTTGCCTTTTTATAGTAGAAAGAAGGGAAACAACTATTCTTGGACATGAATTACTATAATGTAGTTTTAATTGTATCTATGCCTGACTTTTTATAATATGAAGTGATAAAGCTTTGTTTGCACTGGTAGTTTTCCTTTTTCTAATGTTATTTTAAGAGAAGAAAAAAAAGAGAAAATACAATAGGCACAAGTAGATAATTTACAATCGTTAATATTTTTTCCTCTAGCAAAACTTGAGTGTAACCAGAAAGTCTGTAAAATGTCTAGATTAGTTCTCCTGTAACAAATGCACGGAAAAAGAAAACAGATTTTAATCGAACAGAGTTTTCTGCAAGATGACTATCCATCTATGGAGAAATCATGTTAGTAGAAAAAGCACTTGTGGTTGGCAACAATACATATATATTCTGGATGATATGTATGACTGGAAAGGGAGCATAAAGGAGGAAGTCCACTGCCCCAAGGACAATCTTATGGATTAACCAACTCAATTTAAGCAGGGGAACAAGATTTAGGCCCATTGTTTGTGGCTGAATTTACACTTAAGGGAAGTTGTGTTGTAAATGGTATTTGTGATATTCTTATGCATTTTTTTACAAGGAAGCAAGAAACACACCAATCCACATTTTTTATAACCGATTCATGAACATCTAACAAAAACAGGATATAAATGAAATTCCTATCTAGTATTCACTGACAGTGTGTCTGTAAAATTATTTATCTTTCAGTAATCTAAAACTACTTAAATAGTTATGAGTTTATTGAACTCTTTCAGTCTTCCCTAAATATTCATTTTACTTTTTAAAAAATGAAAAATCATTTATGTTTGAAAAAGCAATATTTTGAGAATCTAAACTTGTCTTAAAGTACTTTTTGAATGAGTAAACCACGAGGAAGCTTGTCAATTAACCTAAAATGAAATAGTTTCTAGAAAAAGAAAGGAGCGAAAAAAAAGCTTAATTACTGTGACTCTTCTCAAAAGTTTCAGAGAGAAAATTTGTTATGATGACACTACCAGAGTGTTTTCTTGAGACGTTCTGATAAATACATTGACTTTATGAGCTTGGATTTGAAGTTACTTATTCACATATCTTCAAATCCTTTACATCACCATAAAGTATGCAGAACTTCCCACAGATAACTTCACTGCTTTAAAATGCATTTAAAAGTTTCTTGACAGAGTTGATTTTGTATTTGTTTTTTAATTAGTTTTAAAATAGCTGTTATTCTGTTTGTTTATTTGTAGATATACTATGATTAAATGTATAAATGTATAAACTAGGATTAACTCTTCAAGTTCCTGGGAAAAAAAAGTTGTTTTTTTTTTTTTAGTGAGAAAGAATAGTTTCTTGTTTTCAGAGATGGGTAGAAAATAGGGAAAATCTCAAATACCTCTCCTCCAGTCTGTAGCATTAACATCAAATTCTGATCCCCATGTTGAACAATGCTAGAAGGTGAGACTTTCAGTCTTCTATAAAACAAGTTCAGAGCAGGAATTTTTAACTTCAGTACTTTATGATGTTGCATGATATAAAATCAGTTTCAGTTAAAAATAATATTATAATAATAATAAAATGACTAATTGTTTTTGACAAATTAGAAGTCATTAGATTAGGAAAGTGGCAGCCTGAGACAAAATGTATTCTCAAGTTTTTCATATCTTCTTAATTCACATATTTTTCTTAGAAAAAGGAGCCTTTGAGGTTTTTTGTTTGTTTGTTTATGTTTTTTTTTTTTTTTTTTTTTTTGCAGTAGTTGTTAACAACAGGACATATTACTAATTCTTAAGAATGATGATCTTAGTTTTTTCATTACACAAACTGATATGTTTGAAACTAATAGTCATAGAAATAATAGAAGTTAGGGTTACATTTATTTCTAAAGATGTCATGATGGAATGTAAGAATGAAAGGTTTTTAAAGGACGATGTGTCTCATAAGAGCATTCTCAAGTCTCAATATTAATCAACATCTGTTTCTTAGCAAGCTTAGTTGTGAATCTGAACATTGATGTCCTCACACACCCATTGACTTTACAATTAACAGTGGTTCTGCACAGGTTAAAATTGCAGAGACAGCCTCTCGGAGATCATTGCTTTGTTTTTGTATAGGAGCTTATGTTTATAGTGTCTGTGTTTGTGACTTTGAGAGTAACTTTATGCAGTGCCACATCTGAAAGCAAGGATTGTAACACAGTTTGTTTTTTCTTTTGTTTGGCCATTTAAAAAGAACGATTAAAAATGAATGATCCCAAAGACAAGTTTTGTAGCCTTTCCTTTTGCATTTTTAATGCTAATTGACCAGTTTCAATATGAATGAAAAGTTACTCCTAAATTAACACAAGGTCACATTTTCTGCAAGGAAAAAGTTCCTCATCTACTCTTTCCTGACTGTGGTGAAAGGGTAAGTCAAGCTTTCTATTTGCTCATCTTCTTCAATCAGTATCAAGGGATATAGCCTCATCTTCTCAATTGCCCTTTTCTGGTTCTCTGTTAGTGATTGTATTTGATCACGTGTTCTCCTATATGTCTTCTAAACTGTCTCCCTCATGCTATCATGTATCAGAAGGGTTGTGTCTGTTCTTTCAGAGGACTTCTGTGGCTTAGTTCTATTTTAGTTACCATTGAAATGTTGATTCCCTCTCCAGTCGACCTGTGATACTAGCCTTCATCATCCATTTTTTAATTGTTGAAAAATAATACACTGTTTCTCCTATGATTTTTCTAAATATCTGCAAACTGATCTAATCAATTTCCTTCAAATTATTTCCTGTAATTCTCCTTGAGTGTTATCTCCAAAAGAAGCCATCCCAGTTCTCAGATGGCTTATATTTTGAAATTCTATCCCATCATTGTGACCACTGTTGTCCTATTAATTCCTTATTCTTTCTAATGCTTATTTATTTCTTGTCTTCAATTTCAGGTGGCCAACTCTGTAATGGAGACACTTTTTTTAATGGGTTTTTACAGAATAGAGCCCAGTTAGATGCTGTGGCTAGACTAAAGCAAGTAAAACAAAACAGGTAAACTGAAGAACGATATCATAGCTGTGTCAGAGAGAGTTAGGAGTTTAGCTACAGCAACATTGGAAACCTAGTTGAAAGATTCTCTTGTGTGATTCTGAAAATGTTGTGTCCTTCAACTCATATACTACGTGTAATAGAACTGTTTTTCCTAATGCCTTGCTATTTAAATAGAATTAGTTCAGAACATTTCCTAGGACAAAGCAAAAATTCTTAAGGCAATGTTCTAAGGCAGTTAACTCTTTCTTTATGCCACTGCTGTATATCATTTAAGAATCAAATCCCACAAACAGACCTTCCCATAAATGAAGTTATATCTTCTCATGTAGTATGCAAAACAGTTTCTATCCATGATTGTTTGGTAGTGGGCAGGAATCTTAGTGAGAACTAAGGGCTGTTAATGTCCTTTCTGAGAGTTGCACAGTTGCTCTGCATTTGTACCATTGTATATTTATCCTTCTTTCAAAATTGTTGAGTTATGACTTGTTGCTCAGGATATTTATGTTTGTTTTACTTTGAGTTTGATAACTGAACACAGTAACTGTAGAACTTGTTATGTTAGATGAGATTTAGAATACTAAGCATGTTGGGATGTAAGTCCTTCCTGTAGATTCTGATTAAGGTTATTGTGATATAAGCTCCACTGCTATCTTTTCTAAATCACAAGCTGTGAAGGGTATTAAAAAAAGCTTCATTTGATCCTGGGTGTTGAGTATTTTGGGAGAATAAATAACAGTAGATTAAAGGAAGAAGTCTAATGTAAGAATTTGGAGGAAAATCTGGAACAAAAGGATTATGTACTGTCCCCAGTGAAACAGGACAACTCAATGTCTCTTTTTGATTGAAAGACAAAAGAGGTTTTAATGTAATTTTACTCATTGTGGCCTAAAAGATTAGTACTTAGATTTAACATAAAATGTGGTGTAAATGGAAAGTAATAATACTTGGATGAAAGCAACAAGTAAAAAAAGTTCTTGCATTGGTTCTGTTTCCTGTCCCATTACTGCTTGCTCTTCTTAACTTGGAAACAGCAAGAGAATTTGGACCTTATCGTCTCCATCTCAGGATAAACTCAATATAGGAAACCAATATTGGTTTTCTGAACTATCTGAGCTTTTCAGTATGTCTGTGTTTGCAATTGACTCTTGCCTGCAGAGAGAGATCTGTTAAAACTCTCAGCAAGACAACATAAAAAAAAACCCCTTTATAGTGCAAAATGGTAAATGCTTCTAAATTGAAAGAATGGCTATGAATCGACAATGAGACATGAACCTGCATATTAGACTATTCAGCCTGGTTTAAAATATTTACTGTTCCAATGAGTTGATAATATAGCGTGATACTGAGTTATGTTTCAGAAGACGAAGTGTGTAGCTGCACTATCATGGCAAAATCAAGGGTCTTAGCCTTATCCTGTGGTCTTCAAAATATCTGTTAAAAGTATTTTGAATATGTTGATAACTACTTTGTATTTTAAACAGTATTCTGATTATTTACGATCAATTAATAGTGACTTTGAAGTCACTTGAGGCATCACAAAGCTAATTATTTTATTGGACTATGAAAGTGCAGGACAGGAAATGGTTGTGATTTTTTTTTCCCATCTGTCTTTAAGTATCTATTATAGAACTGCATCACAACCTCTCTAAGCTATAATGCAAGGTATTGCTTGACTTGGTTCTAACTATTACATTCTAAGTTTACCGTTGCCATGAATGTAAGTCTTAAGGTTTATTAGCATTTTTTAGGTATATATTTTTTAATGGATGATAGTGTTGTCACTGTAGTGTAGTGCAAGTAAAGCTACTGTGAGTTCTCCTTCAAATTTGTAAACTCTTAGTCTGAGTTCATATGCTTATTGTCTGTAAATAACAAACTCATAGATATTACAGTTTTGAAGCTAACTACTGAAAACACAGTTCCATGAGCTTTGCTAATTTCATTAAGAAATAGATTTCACCCTGTAATCTATGTGTCCTTGTAACATAAAAGAAATTCAGTTTTTAAATCTGAGAAGTTCAAAACAAATCACTTCTGTGCAATATACTGGAGAAAATGAGTTATGGGATTTTTGCAACAGAATTTTTGGCAGCTAATTTGGAGAGTTATTTTTATTTTGGGAGTTATGTATAACCAATCCTAAGTCTTAAATGTATCACAGGACTCATGTATCCATCATAAAATCTCCAACCGTGTATAACTACTGTCAGCTTTATGTCTACTTCTGTGTTAAATCCATACTTCAGAATCACTCAGATCCTCAAGGTGATTCCCCCATCCTACTCATTGACTCTGCAGTCATCTGTAATGCAACTCATCAGAATTTCTCCTGATTACCAAGTGTGGTGATTTAGCCCTGCCTGCGTGCCAGGTGCCCAGAAAGTTATAATATCACTCATTCTCCTAAACTGGACAGGAGAGAGAGAAATATAACAAGAGGTTTATGAGTTAAAGACAGGGAAATTGCTTGGCAATTAGTGTCACGGGCAAAACAGACTCAAGTAGAGAAAAATTGGTTTGATTTATTAAATAACCATCAGAATAGGGAGATGACAAATAAAATTGAATCTTAAAACATCTCCCAGCATCCCTCTCTCTTCCTAGGACTCTCCTTCCCTCCGTCCTAGAGGCACAGGAAGGGGGGATGGGGGTTGCAATCAGTTCATTACAGACGGACTTTGCTGCTGCATCTTCTCAGGGAGAGGCCTCATCACACTTCCCCCTGCTACAGTGCAGGATCCATCCCTCAGGAGATAGTCTTTCACGAACTTCTCCAATGTGGGTTCTTCCCATGGGCTCCAATTCTTTATGAACTGATCCTGCATGAAACATCCCTACAGGGGCAGCTTCTCACACACTGCTCCAACGTGGGTCATCCACTGGGAGAACACTCCTTCAAGTACTGAGTGCTCCTGCATGAGGCCCTCAGAGTATCCCAGGTCATGATAGCAAACCTGCTCTGGTGTGTCTCCTCTCTCCCAACAGGCTCTCAGATCCGACCAGGAACTTGCTCCAACATGGGCTTCCTACAGAGTCACAGCCTCCTTCAGGCATCCACCCATGCTGGCATGGAGTCCTCCATGGTCTGCCAGTGGATCTCTGTTCCCTGTGGTCCTCCATGGACGGGATGGACAGCTGCCTCACCATGGTCCTCACCACAGGTCAAAGAGAAATCTTTCTTCCTGTGTTTGGGTACCCTCCTCCCCCTTCTTCCCTGACATTGGTGTCTGCGGAGAGGTTTTCACATTCTCACTCCCTGTTGCTGCTGCTGTTTTGCAACTGCACAACAACTTTGCCCCCGTCTCAAATATGTTATTCACAGAGGTGTTATCTCAATCACTAATTGACCAGGCCTGTGTCAGATGTGGGATCCATCTTAGAATTGACTGGCACTGGCCCTATCAGCTACAGCGGAAGCTTCTGGCAGCTCTTTGTTTGAAGAAGTCACCCCTGAAGCCCCTCCTGCTGCCAAAAACCTGGCCTAGGAAAAACCACTACACCAAGGATGATAAATATTAATTTCATTATATACTGTAAAAGATGTCTTTGAACTCTTGTTCCACAAATCCTTGCTGTCTTTTGTATGATGTTCTGCCCTCTTTTTTCTCTCTGTTACCTCTCTGCTAGCAAATTCTCTTTCTACTGATTCAGGCTTGTCTTAGAAAAAAACAGAGGACAAAACATAGGCTATTCTTTTCAAATTTTCATGTATGCAAATACAATTAATATCCTTCTCCAGACTAGAGAGTTAAGAGACCACACAGATATGGCTGTTTTCCTTTTTTTTTTTTTTTTGAAGAAATGCATTTTTGCATTATTTCATAATGCTCTGGACAAAGACAAGGCCCTTCATGAGTAGGAGATTCAGGGCAGTGAATTTTTTTATCAGCTAAGTCATAGCTATGAAAGGCAAATTACTTGTCAAGAGGTTTAATAGTGTGCCTTGCAGTCAATTCTATTATGTTTTGAAACTACCACTTAATAGGCCATGAAGCACAAGCAAAGTGAGAAGAAACTCCCAGAGTACCTATGGTGAGAGCATTTTGTCCTCAGTCAGGTAACACTGCACTGAAAAAACATCTCTGCATCATAGTCTACCCTACCGATTCAAGAGACAAGTCTGCTTCACTTGTGTACATATGGAGCTGACCTGGGAAGAAATAACAAGGTAGCCAGTGTTTTAAGGGAAAATTCCCAAATGAAAGGGTACACAGAACATTACAAAGACTGTTCATATGTCTTTAAGATATCTAGTTTCTGTTCTTGCCTCCAGCTCCTCAGTTTGTGAGTTCTTTTTACAGCAAGACCTGCCCCTACCCTTGCTGTGATGCCATACTGCTCTGTCCTGGCTTCCCTCAGTATTCAAGTAGAGGAGTGAAGTGGGTGCTGTCTCCAGTGATGAACTCCTCTTTAGTCCCTACTTGGCACTCTCCGGTGGAATATGTCTTCTCAGACCTAAGGGGCCCTTGTCTTGCTGGGTACCTTACAGTGAGATGCAACCTCGGAGGAAATGAGGTCAGAGGGCCGTTAAATGGATTAACTAAATAGAGTCTAAATGGAACAATAGCCTTTGGGACTCCTGCAATACAAGGTAGCCTGTCTTCACTGGTTTATATCCAATAAATTCAGCAAGTGCTAACTTGTAATTATAAATAAAATTGGCATTTTCTGAATGGCATCATGGATTGTTGAGGAAATGGATTGCTTTGCTGTTTCTGTTTTCCTCTGAATTTTACCTACACATTATTTGAGTGTCTACAGAAATCATATGAAAGAACAATCTTTATGAGCAATTATAAACACTGCAGCAATCTACATAGAGTGCAGAAGGTTATGGTAATGTGCTTGAGATTTGATTTGCACATACCACTGAAATACAAGGGTTAATCATAGAGCTGTGGCATGTGAGTTAATTTGAACAGATTAGATTACCATGATTAGCGGTGCCTGGGGAACAGTGTAAAATGCTTGACCATTTAAACTGGTTTGCCGGTGCCAGAATAAAAGCAATCTATGCAGAAAAAATGAATTATCATTACTGAGGAAAGAGAATATATATGTAAAGTTTGAAGGGGTGGGTTTGTGGTTCTTTTATGTGCCTAATTCAGCCCAGCTAAAACATTTTACAAATTTATTCTGAATCCAGAAAATATGTCTAAAAAATAATCCTGAGATATTGCAGGGAGCTGGACTATCTGGAATATTACATTTTAAAATGAGAGATATAAAACTTTGAAGGTACTTAATTTTTAAAAGTAAATATGTCAATTTAAAACAATAATTATTAACTAATATTAATATTAAAATAATAATTAATTTTGAATAATAACAATTACTTAGAGTAGTAAATGCTGAAGTAAAATGGAGTGTTTATTTTTACCATACGTTTTTCTAAAACTCCAAGTAAAAATGGAACAATATTTCTTAGAAGCAGGACTCTTTCTAGTCTGTGTTTTCAGAGAGAACTATGGTCATTCAGATGAGCTCTATATAGCAGAATTTTCCACAATTTTCAATTTTTATTTAAAGTAAATTTATTGAAAACTAATGTCCACAGCGGGAATAGATGTGTTAACTGTAGCCATGTTATACATATATACTATGTGTATCTTCCTACATTTCAGCCATGAGCTTATATCTTTCACAACTAATACCGTTAATTTTACATCTTAGTTATGCCCATTGGGAATTGTTTTAATGATTTAACGAGACAAATAATTTTGTGTTAGTTAGAAAGTTGTATTTGGATATTGCAATTAGATAAACTCTTTGAACACGTAACACCTGTAGTTGCTTTACATGTATCTTACTGTTAATATGATTATATTAATTAATTCCTGAATGTTAAACTGTATCTAATGCCTTAGTATTTTTTAGTACAATTTCTTAAAATAATTGCTCTATAATTGACATTTTCATTGCTCTTAATAAAATCTACTTATTAAAATTTGGAATATGTATATTTTAGAATTAGTTGGATTTAGTTTAGAATTAGATTAATATCCTCAATTATATTCATTATTAATCAGATGTCAATTGACATTCAATAAAAAAACCTAATATATCCTGGTGAGTAGTCAGTTGTTTAATGCTTAGAGAAAGGCATTGGGAAATAGGCTGCATGTATGAGCTACTTAGTTATACCATATGGTCATAAGAGTGAATTTATTTAATCATTTGATTCGGAATATGCATACCAACAATCAAGTACTGGAGTCTGTAAGGCTGAGTGAATTATTTATAAAAAACTAACTTTTGTTTGCCTGGAAAACATATGTAGGTCTGCTCCAAGGTGTGAAGAGTCCTATTTTGTTCAACAGGAAAACTGGTGAGGAGCAAGAGAAATCCTGTTGTAGTTTCTGCCAGCAGTTTACCATGGGATGGAGTAACTGGCAGACTCCACTGAAGCAAGGGGCATGCTCTATAAAGAGAGGTTTTCTGCCTTTCTGATTTGTTCATACCTCCAAAAGTGGAATGTCCATCTGTTCTCTAATGTGTCTTTCTTTCGTCAGACTTTACACTGTGGTAGCTTCTGAAGTTAGAATTTATCCTAAAGTAATCTGAGGGTTTTCTGATGGAGATCCATATGCTTTTTTTCGTACTACTTCGAATTATTCATTTTGTTTCTTAAATATAGATGAAATTACTTGGTTAAAAAGCAAGTTATTCGTCTAACAAAATGTTATGTGGACAAGTGATTTTTATTAAAATTGTATATGTCAAAATATTGGAGTCATTCAACTAATAAAAGGATTGTTCATTGTATCCCTCCCCCACTGAGGGGCAGTTGTAGTTGCTTAAATATTCAAATATGAAGTAATACTTCAAAGTACTTTTTAGCAATCTAAACATGCTGAAACAGTGAAAGATACATCTTTTCTTCATTGGAGGAAAAAGTATGTATTTATTTTCATCAACCCTTTGTTCTGTTGAAAAAAACAATAAGCAACCTTAGTATAACATTTTGTGTTCTTCTGTACATATTTTCTTTTTTTTTTTTAAACTCCTTAGACTAGTAACAATTACCTTTTTGTTTTCTATTAGACCTGAAACTGAAAACTGTCTAAAATCTAACAAGTACCTAGATTTTTTCTCCATTCTTTCGATAGCAACAGAAATAAGGCTATTGTACATTGAAATATAAATGAACTTCCGCTCTTCAGCTGGTACTCAAGTGGAACTTTTGTAAGTGGAATGCCAAAAGAAGTGAAACACCTAGCTGCTGACTCTGCAGTTTTTGGCTACAGACTACTGCTTTTATGAGTCATTTTCATCCTTCTGCTTTTTTTTGTGGTTTCTATGGGCTTTATGGAAAAACTACTTGTCCCTTTGCCTTGAACAAGTCAACCAGAGCAGGAGCAGTGACCTGGAAAACTAGCTGCTATTTATGTGTAAATGGATTACAAGTTGCTATACAATGATTCAGACATACTCAGAACACATAGGCTATGGTATTAACCTATGCATGTAGTCTCTAGTTAATCTCCCAGAAGTCACAAACAGAAATACAGAAGTCTACTGAACTATGGAAAGTAACTGTTAAAATAGTGTGATATGAGGTGATCAGCAGTGGTCCTGAACAGCTAGAGTATAAATAGTATGCTGATGTTTTTTCCCTCCTAATTTATTATTATGCTTTGTTTCCAAGGAAGAGGAAGAACCCTATTCTAGGTCCTTACATCAGCTATTAGTGATCAGCAGTCAGAATGCCATGTTTTGTATCAAAATCAATGCTTTCATTATGTTATTATCAGTTGACTGATTTCACCCAACCCTTTATTTTTCCTCTTACCAGTTTGTCACTGTTTTCACATGAGATCTGAACTTTTCCAAAATTAAGTAAGGAAGTTTCATCCACGAAACTTTTTATGTTCAAAGGAATTATTACAATCCAACGTATTTGCTGTTCTGCCTTCCACCACCGCTTCAATATCACTAGTAGCTTTTGCATGAAAACAGGATGTCAGTATGTTTCACTCATCGCCTAGAAGCAATCCTCTTGAAATATTCTTTCTTTGTCTTGTACTTGCTTTCAGTATTAGTGCTAAGTTATTGAAAGTCATTTTAGTTGTCTAAACACTGATAAATGGAGACTCCATTGCTCCATACATAGGAACATGTAATACCTTGTAGTAAGGTAGTTTCTAAAAAAAAACCCAACATGTAGCTAAGTAGGAGAAATATCTTTTATATTGAGATATATTTAAAGTATTATCTAGAATATTTTTTTCTTTTTTTTTTTTCATTTATTCACATACATTTTAAAAACTACCAGAGTGGTTGTTCTTTTGATAAAAAATTGTGTGAGAAGGCTCGTGCAAACTCAAGATTTGTGTAGTTTTATTTTCATATCGCTAATACGATTGCAATTTTAATTGTCTTGCTAGGGAAGATTATACAGAATTGTTGATTTCGTTCACATTATTAATGCTTCTGACATTCAGTTCTTTGAGTAACAAAGCCTGTAGTGAGAAGGTCCTAAAAACATGAATTTCAAAGCAGGAGCTCAGACTTTATAGCTTGTATATCTTGCTTTGTGATTTACACCTATGCAAAATGAGTGTAAAACTACTACCATGACAGAAGGACAGGATTTTCATAGGCTCTTTGCAAAGGCAGAAATGTCACCCTGTCAATAAAGATCAAGACCAAAGAGGCAAATTCATCATTGGTGGATTTCTGTTTTCTTGAAGGGAGTAACATCAGTTTAAAGTGTGTACTACTGATCTTGAGACATGAGCAGTTATTTTAAAAAAAAATCAACAATAAAATTACAGAGGTTAGATAAATATCACTAAAGCTGCACTGAGTATGAATTTGGTGTGACCTTTTTGTGTCTTTTCTGCTTATATCAATTCAAATTTTGTTAAATGTTAATAACCATTGCGGACTCTGATCTGTCAGCCTGTTCCTCATGCTAAATCACAGTGCTAAATCACTGGCACACTGCATATTATCAACTGCAGCACTGGATCATGGTCAGCCTTGAGTTCTTAAAGTTTTTATGTATGACTCATAACTCACTTTACCAGCAATACTTTGTTGAATTTCATCTTTGACCTTAGCTCTTTCCACCTTAAGATAAGAAATGACCCTGAACAGCGAGGAAACAGTAATCTTATAACTCGTGAAACCACATTAACTTTCCTTTTAGAATGTGAACATTCTTTGTAAAAAGACTAAATTGTAGCTTCACTAATGTGAACTACAGCAATCTTCTGTGGTCCTAGCATGATAGCTCTAAAAGGCATTAAGATTGTGAAAATCCTGAATGCTTTGCTTTTCTAGACAGCTTTCAATGTGTTTCCTCTGCAAATCAATTAATGTATCATAGACCTCAATTACCTGTCCATAAAATGGAAATGGTACTTTCCATAAATCAAATAATTGTTGCTCAGAAATGTGAAATTATGGTAACAAGAACCCTAATGATACAGTAGATAAATAGTGTTATAGGAGTATTTGCAGCAAGTCTCAGTAAAGATGATAAAGTGCTGATATTTATAAACTAAAAGGGATTGGAGCAGAAATTAACCTTCCAGTACTCTTCATTTAAAGATCAACATTCACTACCACATGTGGTGGTTGGTAAAATGTTGGCTCATATTTGTAAAAACCAAACTGCAGTCATTTAGATATGGTGCCAAGTGTTAAGCAATTTCTATAAATCAGTTCCTGTAGGAGCTCTTCATTAGGAAGAGTCCTGTTCCAAAACTTTTAAGTCGTCTTTTAAAAAAAGTAGTCTCCGTTTCAATCTTTCCAGACTTTTTTTTTTAAATGTCATTATTGTCTGAAGCAGCTGTAGTAGTGCCATCAGCCAAGCAAAATGTAATCATTTGAATATTCTTAGTTGAGGATCTCATTTCAATAGTCTCGCAGCACAGTAGAGATTAGATGTTGTAGGCACTGGAGGAAATCATTAGAAAGGTTCTAAAAACTCACATCACTGTAAACTTTTCTGTTACTTGTTTTTTGGGGGACTAATTTAAATACAAAAATGTTAAAAGGAAATCATTGCACAAACAAGTTCAAAATGAATGAAACCAGAAATAGTAGATATAGCAAATTCCCTGATCAAAGGAAGGGAAAAAGGTGAAATTTATTTGGTGGGGCTCTGAATTCTCTTTTCAGAAATGTTGTTCTTTATGTACAGGGAAAAGATTGGGATTTTATTTTTCTGTGGTATATTTTATTTTTAAAGAATATATTAAAATCTGTAACAATGAATACAAAAGAGGGAAAAAAAAAGTCATAAAAGCATGCCTATAGTTTTTTAACAAATTCCTAGTGTATTACCCACCTCACTGGGCAGTTATTATAGTATCCTGTGTTCCTTAAAGAAACATTTTTCTCAGAATGTCTTTTTGTATGATTTGTGCTTTGTTAAGATGCAAGAGACTTTCTCATTTTCATTTAGCACTGTTTTAAAAAGCAATTACCACTCTTCCTTGCTTTTTCATATCTAATAAAGAAGACTCTGAAATGGTAGGTAATAGTAGTAATAGTAGGTATATCTCATAGGATAAAAACTTCATGAAGTTCTACAGAGTCTTGCACCTGGAATGTAACTGAACATTGGTACAGGTTGTCCAAAGAAGCTGGGTAGTTTCCATCTCTAGAGATGAACAAAAGCTATCTGGACATGGTCTTGGGTAGCCTGATCTAGGTGGCCCTACATGAACAGGGGAAAAGTAATTTTAAGTATCACAAATAAAACAATAAAAGGATAAATCCCTAAGTTATCTTCCAAGATGACAGTTTTTAAGGACGCAAACATTTCAGGTTCTGAGAAATCTGAGAATTAATTTCTCCTTCAGTTTTATGTTAGAATGTCATACACAGTGAAAATGTTATACACCGGGGGGTAATATCTCTAATTTGTGATTTTATTTTTGGTTTTGCACTCAGGGTCTTCAAATAGTATTAGCAAGAAGAGCAGCAGCTTGAAATGCATCCTAAACTTAAAGAAAGCATATGTAACATGTTACTTGAAGAAGGTGGGTTTTTTTCCAGCTTTATCCAAGAGGTTAGCCTTTTTTTTCAGTGTTTTAGTTTTATTTTTGACTAAACACTGAGTTGTTTTAGTACTAGAGTACTTTAGAATATTTAGCATCTGTACATATAGTTTACCAAAGGATAGAAGAATAAAAATTTCAGAGATTTTCTCTCAATATTTATTGTAACGTGAGTTACTTCGAAGGAGTCAACGACTGGATTTTGAGCTGGTTCTGTTACTCTGATACAGATTAGAATGATTCTGTGCAAATACTGTGCACATGTTATATGAGATCTGAAAAAAGTGAGTTCTAGAAGATTTTAAGATTTTTTTGAAGATTAAAACATCTTTGAGACTAATTATATTGTGTATTAGGGATTAGAAAAAATAGGGAAAGTATGTGAGAACTGGGCAGACAGTATTATTGCCTTTCATTAAAATAATTTATAAATACATATCTTTTCATATATTACAAATGACAAGCTCATTTTTACCTGAATTCCTTTTGTATGTTCAAGACATTTATGGCGGGTAAAATTATCTGTTAAAGTGCTAAACTAATTTTCTTATGTACTTTCGTACCAGAAGATGGAGCTGGAGAGCCTGTAGTCAAGATTTCGGCAGCACAACAAAGTTGGTTTTAGTAGTGTTGACCTGAGTTTTGTAATCTCAATAGATGAGATCAAACAAGTAAAGCTGTGATTGCAGCTATTTTACCATTCTATAGCCCTGTTGCCTCTAAAACTCAACATAACTGAGAATAAAAAAGAAATCTAAGTCAACCTAGTTAATGAATAAACACATATTTCAAGGGCAAACATTCATAAAATATTTAGATTTTTTTTGTCTGAGTAATTTTAAATTCCAATGGGAGAAGTCTCAAAAGTGAATGAGCTGAATAGAGTCATGTGTATATAAGATTATTCATACCTAACTCTTTGCAGAATGAGGACTTTGTTTTATTAAATTGTGTGAAATAAGGCATTCTGCAATTTTTTTCACAGGCAGATCTTGTATAGAAACTTCAGGAAGATGCCTAACACCAATTAGCATCAAGAGCTTTCTCCTGGATAGCTGTGATGATCAATATTTTGCATACTTGTTATTTTACAGAGCTATAGTCATGAAATGTATGCTCATGAATGCCATTTCCAGAGTTTCTAAGAAAAATTATACATTTTATTAACACAAATAGCAGCATTTTTATAAAGAATCCTAATCATTCACAAACACTGTAATGTCCCCCTTTCCATTCATCTAATCATGCAAAAATAATCCTAGAGAAAAATTAAAATAAAAAAAAGTGTGTTTTTAAGTAGCAGCAGTCTCCAATGTAGATGCAACATTCCTAACACTTTATCAACTCATTATAAATATCACATACAAAACAATAAGGGTTTTGCTTTTCTATTTGCAAAGCTAATCTCAAATGTTTCAAAAGTGCTTTGTAGGTAAGTACTATTTTTATATTTAATTTAGAAAGTACTTTATTCTGCCATTTACTTTTTAGAATTCATTTCACATTGAATTATTAGTAAGTCTTCAAAGAGTCTTACAATATTTCACATTAATTCTTTGGTGAATGGCAACATCTGGGTTCCTTGCTTGAAATGTTACTGTCTTTTAGTCTCCAAAGAGAAGTTTCTTCTTTCCTGAACTTTCTACCCAAACTCAGAGCTTCTTGATTTTACTTTAGGTTGTTTTGCTTTTAATTGTCATGTGAATCTTAGCGTATCATTCTTTGGCAAACATTAGGCTACTTCCAACCTACTCTGTTCCCCTCACTCAACTCCCACTCCCTTCTAAATGCCAGACTACCAAATTTAGGAGGCTTGTACTTCCAGAGCTCTGATGGGCAGTTATCTTATTGAGTTCCACTAATGGATAACCCTTATACATAATGTTTAATCTTCATTTTATCAGTTTAACAGTGCAGAGTAGCAGTTCATGTGTTCTTTTGTCTGACAAATCTATGAAAATAGATATCCTGACATATTTTTCAACCTGCTAGCAAAAAGTCTTTGTGACTCTATCTTGTATACTCAGTGTTAGCAAGATGATAAGAAATGAATCAGAAGAAAATTTCACCTATCTCAGTCTTGCTAACCAATAACAAATGTGCAATGTTTTGGATAGGCTTCTCTTATCTATTATTCTACTTTCTAGAAAAAACAGTGATTTTAGAACTTGATAAACTCAAAGTTGCTGCTGAAGTAATAAACTATTTAATCTTTCTCATAGGAAACACTTCTGCCTTTGACCACCCTTGCATTTTTTTTTTCCTAGCAGTTGTTCATGCTTTGTAATTATGGTAAACTCTGTCCCTAATAAAATAACAATAGTTCCAGTGTCACTATTTGGTTTCTATTTCCAAAGTTAAGACATGACACAATGTGAGTCTGATGCACTGGTGTATTATTGCAGATTTCTGAACCGACTGCCGTTAAATCAATAGGATTACGGCAATATGGAAGTGAGGTAATCTAGTGATGAATCAGCATAAAATTGAAGTAGCACAGGCTGGAATCTTCCCCTGCACATAAATCTTCAATAATTTTTGATAATAAAAATTCCTTTCATGCAGAATTGTCTTATAAATGGAAATAGCCAAGGAAGGGACTGAAGAGGGAACAGCTTTCAGCTGATATCATTGTGAATATGTTAAGTAGTGTTCAATAAGAATAACATATGGAAACCTTAACCATAGAACTTTACGTCTTAATATTTTATTGATAATATTTGGTATCTCAGCTATTTCACAGTGCATTGAAAGTGCTCTGAGATATAAAGAGGTGCGCCACACTAAAGGACAAGTTATATTTATGTTGATCGTATCCTGAAACCAGACATTTTGTGAAATTACTACAATTTTTGAGTCACTTTGCAAAATGAATGGCATTCTATTACAGTGCCTGTTTCACCCAGTTATCACATGAGGTGTCTAAATGTTTCAAACATTTCTTGAAATGACTATTACATTGATATTACAATCAAGTAATCTATTGTTACGAACGTTCTATCAAAGGGATTTTCATGAAAAGTAAATTCTTCCACGGAAAAATAATGGCCTCAGTAACTTCTTCCCAATAACAATATTAGTAAACAAATGATAGAGCATGAGAAGGATCTTATATATTTGTGTATGTGTTTCGTGTTACTGCCCTAGATTTTCTAGAAACTTTTTCTACTGACCATTTCTTTCAGACGTCCTTGTTATTTATCTTTTCGGTCATTTCTCTCCCCTGTATATTTGAGTTCAAAGGAAAAATGTATGGTACTGCTCAGCTCCTGACTCCAGTACCTCTAGGCTTCTTTTTAGAAAGACTTGTTTCTTTTAGAAAGATTATTCTTAAGCTATGGTGTCCTGGTTTAAGCCCATCAGGGAACAAAAGACCACTATTAGCTTCAAGTACCAAAAACTTGAGGATTGCTAAAGGGCAGGAAGAGGTTAATTGCCGCTTAAGGTGCAGGACAAAACAGACCAAGCTACTCAGCTCGGGGAAGAAAACAGAAAATAATTTAATACCAGCTAAAACATAAAACCTCAAANCCTCACACACATGGCAGCCCTGCATGGGCTGCACCGACAGGCATTTATCCCAAAGGCTACAGCTCCTCTCTGCCTCTGTGTGGGTCTGCTCTGCGGTGCACAGGCTCTCCAGCATGTCCTGTGCCATGGCCGCCTCCTTACCCAGTCTCTCGCCCATCTGGGCGCACTCACACAGAGCTGCTGCTGCTGGCTCTCAGTTCTGCCGTTGCCATCCATAGGTTGCAGGGGTACCGTCTGTGTTCTCACCACAACTTGCAGAGGGGTCTCTGGTCTGGTGCTCCTCCTTCCTTCCTCCTTCCCCGACTGTGAAGTCCACATGGTCACCTCCATCTTGTACCACCCTTACATCTCCTGCCAAGCATTTCAAATTCCCATCCCTAAATAGCGATTGCAGAGGCACCAGATTGGCCCAGCTGGGCCGGGGGGTGTGTCTGAACCCAAGAGAGAGAGAGTCCAAAAGCTTTTACTGGGTCTTCACTGCAACCCACTCCCCCTGTTACCAAGCAAAAGCAACTCCTTGCTAAACCATGACATATGGGCAATTGTTTCACATTTTGTTGCTAACATCCTAGGTTTAGATCCATGCTTGCCAAATGGTGTCAGGAGATTGAGGCATCCATTTTTCTGTTGTAGTTAGCAACAGGACAAGGGGTAATGGGATGAAGCTAGAACACAAAAAGTTCCATTTAAATATCAGAAAAAAATATTTTACTGTGAGGATGATGGAGCACTGGCATAGGCTGCCCTGGGAGGTTGTGGAGTCTCCTTCCTTGGAAATCTTCAAGACCTGCCTGAATATGTTCCTATGTGACCTGATCTAGGTTGACTTGCTTTGCAGGGGGGTTGGACTAGATGATCTCTAAAAGTCCCTGCCTTCCAACCCTACCATTCTATGATTCTATGATTTAAATGATTTGTTGCAGAGTGAGCCAGATGACTCATTAGTCATGTCAAGATCTAGACTGTTCCAGAGCAAGCTATGATGAGAACAAATTTCTAGGTCTGGCAGCCTTGACCTTGAGAGGAATAGTTTCACCTTCTTTCTCATGAACATTCCCAGAGACTTCAGAGGTTCTATGACTGCCTGCTGATGAGGCTCTTTAGAGATCTGAAGCAAAGCAGTGGGTACTGCCTCTTTCCTAGCTAGAGTCAGTTTAGCAAAGACATTTCTGCATCATCCTTGTCCTTGGATCATCCTGATAGCAGGTTCTGATTTTCACACACCAGCCAGTTCAATCTCAGATGAAGCAGAGACTCTTTCCTCTCTATGCCGAGAAGGGATCCATGCACTTCACAGATCTGAGGTGTAGGACTGTGGTTTTGATACTTCCAATGGTATCATAACCCTATTTTACTACTCAAAACACAGGCTCTCATAAAATTCCTACCCCTTTGTTTTGTTTATTTATATTTATTTCTAAATAAATAATATATAGAGATCTGCATATTGTACCCAACTATATAAGGGATTCTTACTCCATTGTTAGAATTGGATACTAAGCCCAGAGAGTGATCATTATCAAATAACAATAGCAAGTTATCATTTATGCTCAACTATAAAGAGGTGGACTTAAAAATTAGAAAAGAAAAATTATCTTCATTTTCTGAAATGTAAATATTGACCATACAGTCCTTTTAGGTAGTAAACTTGTAGGTAAATCAGAAGATTTTTTTTCACAGAAGTAACAGAGTGCTGCAAATTTTTCTCATAAGTCTGTGATAAAAATCTGGATCTACTTGACTCCCTGCTCTAACTCTTTACTGCAATAACATCAGGTTCTCCATTCTGTTTATATGAAAGATGACTAATAAGCAAAATCAGGAGACGCAGAAAGCATCTTTTTTTGTCTAAAAAACGAAATACTCAAAGTCATACCTGTTTCTTTCTATTATAGGAAACAGTGACTGAAATAATCATCTATTTTTTTGCATAAAATTGCTGCATAATTTTTAGTGGTTTTTCCTATTATATTAATTCAATTTGAAATTGGTAGAGATCTCAGTTCACTCTTCTCATGGGTCTAACTTCAGAATGTCATATACAGATAGAAGTAATACTCTTTAACCATATGACTAAATGAATTACTGTTATAGTGAAACATTAGCTATGCTTTTTTTTTTTTTGTTTTCCCTTGGGGAAAATAATAACTGCAGTAATAGAATCTGCTTAAACCCACTGAAGGAGATTTTTCACAGAATATTAATACCTTTAGTGGGATTGAGATCCACAGAACAAATGTTTATGGTCATTCTTTTTCAAAAACTATGAAAGATGAGAAGCTAGTCATAGTTTTCCAGTTTATAGCTTAAGCTGTTTGAACTAATGTTTATTGTAAGATATTATATTCCTAGGGCTATTTCTCTAAAATTTGAAATAAAAACACAATTAACTTGTGACCCCATTATAACCAATAGTTGTTTTTACTATTTTGCATTTTGGTAGTTGAGACTAAATTGAGGGGAAAAAAGAGCTGATCTCAAAGGTGAATGGATAATGAATCTTGCAGACCATTAATAATCTGCTAAAGCCCACAGTGCTTTGTCTTGTGTAGTTCTTGTCAAATGGTTATACTCTCCCAGACATTTTCTAATTAGCCTCTTTCAATCTCCTTCTATCACTTCTATCACTTTCATTTCCCTGTACTACGTTTAGCACTCACATTTCAAAGCTTGTATTTTTATGCTAAATTCTTCTGCTGCATAATTAATTTGTCTTAAAAGAGAATGTGTATGAATAAAACAGATTAATATTCTTCCTAGTCTTTCACAGTCTAAATTTATTTTGGAAAATTGTTAAGAGAGCTTTCTCAGTGTATTGCTGTCCTTGAATATAATTCCCAAGGCAATATTGAATCTTCTCCACACAGAAGAGGGAAAAGACTTCATTTGTTGCTGCAAACTCTCCCAGCACCACTACTATGCTGTAGAATTCAGTGTAATCTAACTCTAAAGTATAATGGTTATAAATAACATTTCTGCAAGTCAACAGAAAGCACAGAAGTGATTTTAACTTCAAGTAATAAAGGCAATGCTGAACATATTCATATTTTCTGTAGTTTCCCTTCTTCCTCAATTTCATCCTGTTTTCCTTCTCCACACAGAACAGAAGACACATGCAAGTCTTGGTGTGAGGTACACTGAAGCAAAGAAGTTTTCTCTCTGATTTCTGTGACCTAACTATTCCTTGTCATTCACATGATCTTCTAAGTGCATGAGATTATTCTTGCAAAAGAAGTGGCATATCTGTTGCTTCTCTAGCACAAGTAGGGAAATAATTTTCTGGTTTAGTTTTGAGTTGTTAGTTGTACGAACATTTCATCTCCTGGTTTTTCTATCAGTATCCTGTCTCATCCTCACATTGAACCATGTGTAGGTGATAAAGATGATTTTTTCTACAGTGGCTTCAGGTAACAATTATTTGTTGATCTGAACTCAGTAATTGTGTGATTCAATCAAAAGGCTGTAATAATATGACAAATAAGAAGTAAATAAATATAAAAATTATTCAATTACTCTTAACATAGGCATTTAAATATATTTTGTTGCATTGTGGTGCTTTAAAATGTTTTATGTTACTTGCACAGGAATAAAGTCTGTAACCCATAAAACAAGGAAAAGGCCTGATTGCTCTATGTATCGGTTATTTATATCTAAGTGGTCTATGAAGGAATAAGAGTCCATAAAAAGAATGCTACTGAGTGTTAAAACCAATCCATTTGCCTCATAATGGAGATGAGAGTATTAGCTCATAGGTTTAAGAAACTTTGCATTATGAATATGATGCATGCATTCTAATTTTAAAATGGAAAGAGAAGGAAATGTTAAAAAACTTGTGTATCAAGGGCATAGTCACTCTATGACAGATGAAGCCACTAGGCCTTGTGAGATTTATATTTGCCCTATTTGTTCAAAAGTTTAGATTTTATTGATTTACTTGGGAGGTTTAAGGAGAACTCAAAATTTGTGTTACATTTTTTTGCTTCATAGAGTAACTATGTCTATATATGTATTCATGGGAGCATAGCCAGGCATAACTCGAGAATGCAAAGAGTATTTATGTCAACTGACCTCCATGTCTCCCCATTTTTTAACTTCACTCATTTGTTCTCTCCTCTGTCTTACTGAATCCATGGCTCTTGAACTCTTAGGATACATGATGAAGCTTCCTTCTCATTCTCTCCTTTCCTGGAGAGTACTAGCACAGATTTTACCAGTGCACAAATTTTGTAGCATAATCTTAGGCCAAAATTTATCTGAAGTTGGCATGGTGATGTCAGGCATATAAAATATATTTAATTTTATTGAATGAGTGAAATATTTTCCTCCTGGTGTAGTGGGTCTGGGGTAGTGGTGATTTTCCACAGCAGTTCTTGTAATGCTGTGCCTTCTGTTGATAGCTAAAAATGTGTATTGGTAGCACATCAATGAATGTTGTGGCTACTGCTTGTACAGCATCAGAGCTGTTCCTCCAGCATTCCTTCTCCCACTTTCACCGATAGCTGTGGGTGGACTTGGTCTTGGGAGGGGCCATGACCAGGACAGCTGACCCAGGCTGACCAAGGAGGTATTCCATACCATGTAACATCAGTTCAGCAATACAAACTAGGGGAGAGGAGTAGGAAGAGGGGCATGATTCATTTTGGCCTTCCAAAGCAACCGTTACGCGTACCAAAGCCGTGCTTCTCGGGAGGTGGCTGGACATCGCTGCTGATGGGAAGTAGAGAGCAATAGATTTATTTGTTTTGCATCACAAGGCATGTGGCCTTGCTATTTTCTTATTAAACTGTTATCTGGATTCTCTTCAATGCCACAATGTAGCCTAGAGCCAATTTTACATCCAAGTTGTTACAGAAATAGTAACATAGACATCATATAACCGCTCAAACCGCACTGTCGCAACACACAATTAAAATCTGTTCCTAGGGTGATACTAAAATCCATTATCATCTTTGGAATCTACTATGGACACTTGACACTTAAATTGGTACACTGATACGTTCTCACCTTTTGCTAACCTATTTGTTAGCCAGTCTTATTTAATTTTCCCCTTTAGTGAAGCTATTGCTACTTCTCTACATCTAATTAATAATTTTCTTGACCCGTGGTCCAATAGGCATATGACCCGATTCAGAAAGCAGAGTTTGGGAAGCTTGTGATGAGTTTCTGTGTGGGAGGTGTAAGGAAGTTAATCTTAACCATATTGTCCATGAGTGCTATTCAGAAAAGGAAAACCAACTTAAAAGTTGATGGACTGTATGTGCCTGATTTATATTTTGTGTAAATTAACATTTGCTGCCTATGACTGAAAAGCAAGTGAGAAAAAAGATTAAATGAATAAATAAATAAGAATGCATAATGGGTAAAGATGTACATTGTGAAAATTAATTTTAAAAAAGGTACTTGCAGTTGAACTAAATGTAACAGCAAATAACTTTCTCTGTTCTAACAGATCGAGGCTAGTATAATATAAGAGATGAAGAGTAACCTTAACACTGGAAGGTAAGGGAGAAATAATTTATGTTAATTTTCTTAATAGTGTATTTTTATACCAACTCTGATAGTTGGCAGTATAGCAGAATCTATATTTAGTGATGTCAACAATAAATATGTGCTGCATCCAGTTTATCAATGTTATCCATGCAGTAGGATCACAATGCTACTTAATAAGGACAATGGTCTAAATTGTGACTGGAAACACTTTTCTTTAGTAAAGTCAGTCTCGTTAAAATACCTTTAAAAAGTACTGCTTCAGTAGAGTGTTCTGCAAATGATATAGATTGCCAAATGTATGTATTCCAATAGCTGTAACTTTGCTAAATGTTTATATTTATGTAGCTAATAGTACTCTCTCTGGAGATTGCAGGGAAGATGAAGGCTCTTAAGTGATTAAATTTTTTTCGAAGTAATAATTTAGCTTCTGCAAATTGTCCCCTAATATTGAGTGTTATCAAATGACACATACCTTCCCATATTGTAACTACTATCTGCTTTGAAATCCCATTTCAATACTTTTTATTATCTTATATAACAGAAACTAAAACCTGAAAACACAGAAAAGATATAATGCTAATGATATGTGAAACATGGTTATTTTCCTTCTGTTTTTAATTAAAAATTGTTCAGCCTTTGAAAAGAAGCAAGTCCATGTACTATTTTGACATGAACTGTAAGATCAATATTTTTTGTAATTGTTATTTATCACTGTTATATATAGTAGCAAAAGACATCCTATCAACTGCTAACAGTTAATAGTAGATGCAGAATCTGTCTTAAATGAAATTATTACCAGCTTGATGTAGGCTTCAAAGAAACAAGACTTGCAACCATCAACTATTTCTGATTCCTGGTCCATATGTTCCTTTAAGTTTTGGTGTCATGTCTGAGAACCCTTCCGGGTATTCACATAAGGAAAAAGACTTTTCCTAACTGATAGAATCTATCTCTGACTGCATTAAAACATATTAGGCATAGTTTAGGGCGTAAGTAGTCAGAGTGACAATCCACTCTAAGTCTTCAACCATAAACATGGATACTGTAGTAGCATAATATGTCCCCTAAAAAGGGAAAGATCGACTATGAGAAACGCATAAGTACAGCTACTATTCAAAAGAGCAAAGATGGAAGGCAGGCTGAAAGTCAGTGTTTTCAAAGGCTTTAGTATGTGTATGTACATATGTATGTTTCCATTGTTTTGATGTATAACATTTTGATTTAGCTCTTTACTTCCACATCTTCAGATAATATATATGAAATACATGACATATCTATTGAATATATCTAAATAGATATTACAGGACTCTTAGGAAATCCAGCCATTAATACTTCATGTGGTAAAACTCAAACTATTAAAAATAAGCCAAACAAACAAAATCTACTTGATAAACCAATTTAATATATACTTTCTTGCAATCTTTTCCCTGACCTATGACAGTAGTGTGCTGTAGATGTTCAAGATAAAAGTTCATTTCAGGTAATAAAATATACTTTCATAAGATTTCATGTAAAAATCTAGATCCTAAGCTCATTGACTTGTATAAATTATGGTTCACTCTAAGTCAGTGAAGCTTAAAGCAGAGAATATATTCTAAAAATGATATGTTATCAGTCGATTGTCAAGTTATTTCTGATTTAGCTGCTGGCTTTAACCAGACTGTCCTGTGTTCTGAAAGATAAGCCCTGAGAAGCATTTAAAAAAAGAAGAGATAAAAACCACTTTTGCATTCAGATTAGATATTCTTACATAATCTCTTTCTATTTTATCTTATAAATATTACCTTAGATTTGATCAAAAGCAGAGGAAAGAAGCATAAATCCAACAACAGGTTAACAGCAGAGTTTTTTGTTATGATAATTGCAGTAGATAACCGAAGGATGTAAAAATGTCTTTCAACTCACTAAATTCTAGCGTATGGTGTACTGTAGTATTGATCAGGAGCATTACATGTGACACTGAAATGTCAAAACTTTACAACAAGGCGAAATACAGAATTCGGTCTTAACAAGTCTCCTCTTAAAATGCTGATTTGATCCCTTAAATTTTATGGCATTTAATAAACTTCATTTTGTCTACCATTGCATATAGCATGCAAAGTATTTCTAGAAAAAAAATATTTAAGGGATATAGGAATGTGTCAATAGTATATACACTGTACAGTATTTTCAAGCACATTATCTGATATACTAGTAATAGGAGCCTATAGGACAATTCATTTGTAAAGTTACATGTATAAATTTCTAGTGTAAATGTCCTGCTATAATTTTATTACAAAGGATGAAGATTCTCAAGTAGTATAAAGTCATTTTCCTTCATTAGAACAAGAACAATCTCCCAAGAATCTTCCAAGAACATTAGATGGTGGCATTTAAAAGTGCAAAACTTTGGTAGGATGCACAAATGTAGACCTCTTTCACACAGAGCTGACCCTTCTCTAAGGATCCTTTAGTCTGTGTAAGTAAGATTACAGGATAGGGATTAAAATTTTGTGACAGATCTCAAACACTATTGTTTCTTCTTCTGTGACTGATTGTTCAAGGAGAAGCTTACTCATGATAAAGTTTTTGATCAAAGAAATAAAATTTAGGAGTATCTTTGATCATGGATGAACTTAGAACGTAGCTTAAAAGGGCAGATTTTTACAAGATACAAAGTAGATCCTGTTAATTCTTTTTTTTTTTTTTTTTTTAAACAAAGCTTAGCTGTGAAGAATAGAAGCCTTTATATCACACTATGTAAGGACCACAAAACCAAACAGGACAGAAGACTGCTGTACATTACAGCGTATTATGTGGCTGGCAGTGTCAGGGCAGTTACATTCCATGCATGTTTTTTTCTGGAAATGAGTTGCATAGGCTTAAGACTATTGCAGAAGTTGAATATAAGGACATGGAAAGAAGCTCCTATGTACTCATTTTGTATATTACTTTTCCTTGGACAAATAGAGAAGAGTAGACCCAAAACAGGACTGAGGAGGGGGAAGGTCTAAACTGCTCATTATATTTGCCTTTGGAGGTTCAAAGCACTTGACTGAAAACTCTCAGCTAAGTAAATTTTTTGTTTGTAAAAGTTTACTATGTTATGAATATCTTTGTCTCACCTGGATGTTCCACATCTCTATGTCAAGAATCCTTAGTGGTACCCTATATCCTTACCTCGCCACTTTGCACTACCATCAACAAATTTCCCTTTTGTTATGAAGTTGGCGAGACTTCTCCTCAGGTGGAATTTTGTAGTGTCAGAGAATGTATTTTTTTGTAATATTTTCAAGTGAGCTTTTCATAAGGTCTCATGTATTACACAGTGGCTAAATATATTTGAGTGCAAAGGCTGATACAGTTCTAGCCAGTTTAAAATTGAACCACAGTGATTTATATGAGACAGTCACTTTATAGAATAATTTGCTGACCTTGAAGAAAGCCAAAGTCTGTTTGAGATGAATGGGAAAGTGCATCAAGATGATTATCACATGGATGGTTAAAAACTTCATAAAAATACCTTAACTTTTTCATAAGATCATACTTGAGATCAATATGTAGGCCTGCAGCTACATTTTAGTATACTTCATCATCATCTATAGTAAATCATTTAATACTTTAAAATGTAAATATTAAAAAATAGGAAAATAGTTAAGCAAAGTCAGGAGGAGTTTTTTTTTTTCATGGTTCTTGTTAACAGAAGGATGGGAGAGTTTTTGCCGCTTACAAAAGTAGTTTTTTAACTTTTGAGTGATGCTGATCTATGAAATACAAATTAGTGGCTACATGGTCCTTCCAGCAGCTACATTACATCAAAGTGAATACAAGTACATTCTTTTAACTACTGTGGAAGCAATGGTTATAATTGTCGTATAATGTCAGGGCATATGTTGTATGCTATTAGTCCACAGTATGAAGATTTGAAAATAGCAGTCATATATCAATGATAGGTCCATGTATTTAATTAAGAATTAGTTCTTTGCACCTTCTGTGCTAGTCTATTATGTATCAGCTTGGTGACTAGGTGGATGAACCTATTGGGATAAAATAACTTCATTTAAAGTAGAGTAGTTGACATATTTTAAATCATGAAGATAAACCTGTGAAGCAATCACATAAATCTTTCTTTGCCTTTGGCTTCTAGTAACAGTTTAAAATATTGCCAACAGTGCTGTGTAACACATTAATATGTTTAATTTGAAACATGTAAATATCAAGAAATTTCATTATTTGTGTTCTTTATTAATGCTTCGAGATGTTACTTTATATTTGTACACAATTACCATGTGATTAGAATTAGAACGTTCTAAAAATAGGAGTAAAAAAGTGTGTCTTTTTTTAACTGAGAAACTTGTCTTTGAAGCAGATACAGATGACATTTTGATACTAATAGTTTTTGCAAAGCATCTTAACTGAGAGGCAGATGTTAATAATGCAGACCTCTCAGTGCATATATCTACTTTGTAACTTCAGGCTGGATTCAGAAGGAGCAGTGTTATAGAGGGGAAGGTCAAGTTTTTTAATCAACTATGCATAAGCCATCCAGAATGTCAAGGTCAATATTACTAATGTATATCAGGGTAAGTCAAGAATCAGGCCCATCTGCTAGCAGAAATGAAAATTATAAATTTAGCAGCCAAATAAAATCCAAAAAAACAGCTCATATGTATAGTCTTTAGCGTAATATTTCTGTTTTAAACAATTGTTTGAAAGCAGTGGGGCATTCCAGATCTCAGTAATTCAGTGACAAAATTAATTATCTCATTTGCTATTATTTAGATGTAAAATATTCTGAAGTTGTAATGAGAAAAAAAATGAAAAGAAAAAATATCCCATTTTGGCAGGGACATTGGTAGGACTTTTTTCACAGACTTGAAGTTATTTTAATCCTGATCATGTATTAACTTCTTGCTGAAACTCAAAGACTGGCATGTATCATAAATAAGATAGAAACGGCTATTAGTACAGGAAACATTTCTAATCAAATCGGGAACAGACCTTTTATTGTATTCTACATCTGTGAAGTAGAAAAAAAAAAAAGGAAAAAAAAAAGGTGAAGCAGAGGGGTAGACTGTAGCCCTTCCACTCTTTTAAAGACATATTTTCAAAGAAGGATCTAAAATTGCATTTGAAGGTTGAGTAGAGGTTTTTGCTTTCCTTTCATTCATTATTTCACAAGAACTGCAATTTCACAGGCTTATTTAAGATTTGGTCCACAAGAATTAGTTCTTTGCTTTGTATTTTGGGAACTTCTTAATCTTGTCAGGCCATTGAAGGTCAATCAAATGCTGCAGATTTCATTCTTCCTTGAATATGTTTTTTCTTTAGTGGAGTTTGGCTTTCAGTCAAAGAAACAGATATTTTCTGTTAACAGTCTAGCAGTTGTAGCATGGCACTCTGTGTAGGTTAATTTACTCTAGAAAGATGGGTGAATTAGCTACTGTGAAGATGTGCACTTCTTGGCCCTAATGCTTCTGTTTCCTGATACAGCATATTTAATGTCAGTTTGGCTGTGTCTCAGTATCTAAAGTCTGCAGTGTTCACATGCTTTTTTCAGTCTGTGCTTTGTAAAGTGAAATACATGTTTTCTTATTTTCTCTTCCTGTCCCCCTTGAGGGGAAAGGGTGAGAAAACGCCTGGGTAAGAGTGTGACTGCTAGCAACAGCCAAGTCATGGCAATAACCATGTATACCTTGACTTTAGAGATCTGATCAAGAACCTACTGTTTGTTCCTAGTCAATATTTGTCTTTTGGCATCATAAGTGGTTGATGCTCACCCCCAATGCCCACTTTTTTGGTACATCAGTTCTCAAGATATTCATGTGGCCTTGTCTGATATCATACTGTTGAGATGAGTGATCATCATCAGAGTAATCATTTCTTCATTGCCAGTCCCCATGTTTTGTTTGACTTAACCTTCCTTAAGACAGTGCTAAATCAGTTACAGAGAAGCTAAGGTAATGTGTCAGTTGCTGTAGCCCCATATATTCAGTACTGATATAAGCTCTGTCATAATAGGTGGCTTATTAACACTGAATGAAGCTATAAAGTAAAAGTTGTGCGAATTTGAATGTTTGCTTCTCATCTGAGAAAAGTTAGGGGCTAATGAAATGTTCTTTTGGAAGGTGTTATGGATTAAAGGTCTCTGAATGATTTAGCCATTGATTTATTTCACCAAAGGGGAAAGTTTTTTATCATCACCTACTCATCCTAGACACTGAGACATAAAATTAAAATGCACCATCTGCTCCACATTTGAAAGAAAACAGGTACACACTTACCATTCTGGAGCAGGTTTGCATGGATTTGACTTGCTGTAGTTGTTTCAGAGGATCAGAACTCTAAATATGCATTGGTCATCATGCAAGGCAAAGATGGACTTGGCTGTAACCTAGGATTGCCAATGTTTTCTTTCTACTTACCCTCACCTCAACCGTTTAATGAATGTGAGAAATTGTCACTAATTTGTCACTAGCATTGAGGTCATTGCAGACTTCAGAATTGTTGGAGAGTAATTCTTAAAACAGATTCACTGTGAAGAGTAACAGTGCTGCTATTGGTGTGTTTTAATAGCTGATTTTTATTTGTTTGATCAAACCCAAGAATATTCCTAATTTTAAACTAAGTGAATTTCTCCCTAGATGATACTGATGACTATGATGTTGTAGTGGTTTTGGCCTGAGCCAGGTTTTTCAGTAGCAGAGGGGCTAGAGAGGTGGCTTCTTTAAACAAGAAGAGAGTTGCCAGAAGCTTCCTCTGTAGCTGACAGGATTAGGGCCAGTCAGTTTTGAGCTGGACCCTGCACCTGACCCAGGCCTGACCAATTAGTGGTGGAGGTAATGCCTCTGTGAATAACATATTTGAGCAGAAGAAGTTGTTGCGCATTAGCAGAACTGCATCAGCAACAGGGAGAGAGAATGTGAAAACATCTCCGCAGACACCAAGGTCAGTGGAGAAGGAGGGGGAGG